>DF359575.1:0-21367 GCA_000787875.1 Solanum virginianum
GACCTCGAATGTTTGTCGTGGTACCAAAACGCAAATGTACGGGCTCTAACAGTGATATCCTACTAAGGAAGGGGGATTGGGCTTTAGATCCCTTTTTGAAGTGTCAAAAGCCTTATTTGCGAAATTATGGTGGAACTTTAGAGAAGGAACAAATTCTTTATGTAAATATTGTAAAAAACTTCATCCTGTGATGGCTAAAGGTATAGGTGGGTCGCATGTGTGGAGAAGGCTAATTGAAATCAAAGATGAAATAGAGCACCTAATTTGGTGGCAAATCAAGGCTGGATCATGCAATTTTTGGCATGACAATTGAACTCGACAAGGGGCTTTATACTTTATTGAAGATGGTGGTCATGAAGAGTCGGACTTGGAGGTTGAAGACTTTATGACGGAGGAGGGCTGGAATCTGGAAAAGTTGAGAGAACATGTTTCATAAGAGATGGTGAATCACATTGTTGAAAATATATAGCCTACAATTACGACACAATGTGATTCAACATGGTGTATGGAAAATTCTAAAGGAGACTTTACTGTAAAATCATCTTTCCAAAATATCAGAAAAAAAGAGGAGTGGGATTGGCTTGGCAATATTTGAGTTTAAAAACTACCTTTTAAGATTAGTTTCTTCCTATGGAGGCTATGGAGGGAGAGGATAGCAATGGATAATAATTTGAGATATATGAAGATGCAGATAGTATCCAGATGTTAATTGTTGTGAGGTGCATCAACAAGAGATGATGAAACACCTGTTTCTAAATGCACCAATAGCTCAGAGGATATGGAAATACTTCACTGTTGTGGCTGGTTTGAAAATTCAAAGTTTACACCTACACTAGATGATAACACAATGGTGGGAAGTAAAAGGGCCAATCAAAATAAGAACAATTTTTAGGATAATTCCTGCAGTGATTGTGTGGGAATTATGGAAGAGGAGAAATTCAAGAAGACATGATAAAGATATCACATTAATGCAACTGACAAATTAGTGCAAAAACACTATCTATCATTTCATTAAAAGTCTTTATCCATGGGTGCAATGTCCATTCAAGTGGGTGGAGATTTTTGAGGTGTTCCTGCAGTATAAGCCTAGAATATACGTTAAAAACATTATATGGAGGCTACCTAATACTGATCAAATTAAGTGTAACTGTGATGGTGCATCTAAAGGCAATCAGGGGGAAAGTTTCTATTCTTTTTGTATCAGAAATCATCATGGGGACCTAATTTGGGCTGAAACTAATAGAATAGGGACAACCTCTAATAATAAAGCTGAAGCGATGACAATTTTAATGTGCCTAAGATTTTACAGGTCTTTACAGTCATCAACAATCATACTAGAGACTAATTCTTTTGCTATGAAGAGTATGTTGAACAAGGAGTGGAAGATCCCATGGGAATTAGTAGACATCATGGAAGAGGCAATACAACTTAAGGCTATTTTGCAGGTGAAGATAGAACATGTATTCCAAGAAGGCAATTTATTGGCAGATGCCCTAGCTGCTAGTACTTTTCAGGATCAAGAAAAGAAGGAATATTGCCAATTTCAACAACTTCTACCACATGCAAGCAACAACTACTAATGGACAAGCAACAACTACTAATGGACAAGCAACAAATAGGTTGTTTGCACATCAAAAGCAAGAAGGATCATGGATAAATAAATAAACACTAGCAATAGACACATTGAAATCAACACAACAACAAGCCAGGAACAATAACGACTTAGTAACACAAGTAAGGCAGACTTGTTTACAAAATTTGTCCTATTTACTATTTCTTAAGATAATAGCAAGCACTACACTTAAAAAAATAGCAAACAAAATGACCTACATGGATATATCACAAAATGTGGAGAATAGCAACGTGCTGGGTCAAGAAAGCTGGAGTGCACCATTGTTAGGATCCAAATCCTTGCATGTGCCACTAGAAAGAGGGAAGAAAGGAATAAGTTTTTTCTAAAAAAAAATTAAAATTAAAAAAATATTGAAACAAAGAAGAGTAAAAGAGGACACCCACTTGAGGACTACAATGAGAGGAATTTCAGATTTTTCAAATGTGGAGATGAGAACCACCACTGGGTGGTTACCTACACGAAATGGGTTGAAGTTGAGGAGGCAAGAACCAATAAGAAAACACAGTAAAGAGTAAATGGGTAAGAGATCTGACTTCGCATATACATACCTTTCTTTGGACAACATCAGAGTAAAATATCGTGAATCAGCACCCAGAGAAGTTGAATCTTTCACAGCAAAGGAGATGCCATGGTGAAGTGCAGAAAATGGTGGAAGGTTCTAGTCGAAAGTAAATGCGTACAAAGGAAGCAAAATGGAAGTATCAAGTGTTGAAGTGGGCTGGGTTGCATATTTATATTGGGCTTTTTATTATTATTTTACATTTCAGACTTACATGACAATGTTTCTTGTTTAAGTGTAGTTTTATTTTATTTTATAATTAAATGAGCCATCACACTCACCAATTTAATTTTTAATTAATAAATAAATATATAGCTACTTGAACATATCAATAAAAAATAAAAAATAAAAAATAAAACAGCGATTAATATTATTATAATAAAAAATAACTTATAATTACAAGTCACAATGACCTACTAGTAATATTAGCATTACAAAAGAGACTTCTTATCTTAAAGTCATAATTGTGCTCGACGACTTTCATATGTTGAAAATGATGAATGATAGCATCATTGCTTATAGTTGCGAATATCTTACGCTCTACATAGCAAACCAAACAACCATTCAAAAATTTATTGCCGATACTATTACGAAGTTCATTTTTAATGTAGTTCATGGATGAGAAAGCTCATTCCATAGAAGCGGTAGAAACAGGAAGAATGAGAGTAAACTTGATAAGTAAATAAACAAGTGGCCAAGTTTGATGCAAACCTGACTGCACCAATAATTTAGCAAGATCACTAATTCCTTTCAAGTTGAAGAACTTCGTGTTAGAAACACGAGCATAAACTATAAAACTATCAAGTTGACAACTGAGATCTTGAAGCTTATTGCTATCAAATTATTCATATAAAATTCAGCCAACCTCATTATCCTACCCTTATCAAAGCTACTAAATGAATTGACTGGATTCAAGTTAGCCATTCCAAGAAGTAAGTCACTACTCACATCATCAAAATGATTATTAAGCTCTTGAAGATGCAAATCAATAACAATATAAAATATCTCAACATGTAAATGATGAAAATATTGATGAGTCGTAGAAATATGACTCTTATATATAATGCTTTAAATAAAGGATTTTTGTGTGTTCTCAAGCAAATATGTTATTTTGATGTTCTTTTTTTGTTGTCTTTCAGGAAAAGTGACTAAGGCATGGAGAAATGGATGAACTATAGAAAAAGAGATGAAAAAGAGTGCAAGGATGAGCGTAAGGAGATCTCCACGACCCGTGTAGCATCACACGGACCGTGGGATGCAACATGGAGGATACTTTGGCAAGAGGAGCAAAAATGGAACCAAGTGTGGGCTCAGGGGGACCTACACGGCTCGTGTACTTTCACATGGACCGTGAGACCCATCGGTGCCTCACACTTGTTGGTTGACGGCAGTGACGAGGGGCTGAAGGGAAGCACAGACAACCAGCATATATCAAGGCATGATTCATGGATCGTGGAAAGTGTGACGGGTCGTGCCATGTGTCGTCAAAGTGATGTGATTGAGCCATTACCGTTGAAAGTTGAAGAATTTGCTCAAGTAGCATGAGACGGGACTTGTCATGGACCGTGTGACCAACCACAATCCGTGACTTGGCCCGGTGAAGTTAAATAGAGCTAGAAAATATTGAAGGCAATATGGACGGTCCATGAAATGTACCGTTGACTCTAACACGGCCCGTCTACTGGCGCATTAAGTAGCAGCTGAGATTGAAGTCAAGTACAGCCACACGGTCCGTCTACCATCACATGAGCCATGTGGTGGCCCGTGTCTATGCCGACATGATTTTTCCTATTTTAAATTGGATTAGGTTTTCTTTGTATATAAATAGTATTTTTATTTCATTTTTACGGATTCTGGGATAGCTGGAGACGGAAAACTCAAAAGAACATTATTTTACTTGTAATTCCATTGAATCTTGTGGATTTCAACTATCTTGTTCAAGATTGTGATCCGTGAGTTCTCTAATTCTTCAATAGTAAATTCTTCATTATGAATTCTATTTATTATTATGGATTATCTTTCATGAATATGCTAGGCTAAACCCACAGCTAGAGTTGTGAGAACCATGACAAATCAATAAGATAGGTAAATATGGGGTAAATCTTAGGATTGATTAGGGCATATATCGTAGTAATCTTCATTATAATTTGTTCCTTGATGAGTCGATGCATTAGGGTAAGCCTTTATTGTTTACATGCTTGAAACGGATGTTTTGATAAGAAAAAGAGTTCTATGACAGAAATTCAGAGTTTTTAACCTAACCTAAGTACTTGAGACCGAAAGGTGAGAGTATTCTGGGATTGACAAAAAAGGTTAATAAGTATGCGTTCTGAGATCGAAAGGCGGTGAAGGATATGCATCTATGAAGGATCGAAAGGTGAATTAGGTATTACATAACTTGTTAGATCTTACATACGTAATCGTAAATGATTTTACCACTAGATTCGACTATCGCATTAGATGTCATGGGGAACACAATCCTAGCTTCACAGTAATTGCTTAAAATCTAGTTGTCTTTGCACTCGCTTGTTACTTTACTTTAGTAACTTAGTTTATAAAAACCAAAATCGCCCCATTTACTTTACGTACTTTTGTTTCTGGAATAAATATTACATCTGAAAATGGTTCTATTAGATTTTTTTCTTACGCATTCCTGTGGGATCGACCTCAACTCTGGTTGAGTTTCATATTTGATCAATGACCTCTTTACTATTCCTTTTGGAGTGTAAATTTGGGCATATCAAATTTTGGTGCCATTGCCTGGTAATATGGTGAAGTACTAATCCATTAGTTGCAATTTTCAGTTTGTAATGCTAGTCCCTAATTTTTCTTTTGTTTCTTGTTTTTGTTTCTTGATAGGAAGCCACTTTGTAAAAGCTATAGACATAATGCCCAAGTACGATGATCAAGGTTATAATAATGATGAGGAGGCAAACTTCTTAGGCATCCAGGGAGTTACCGGCCATTCAACATCAGTAATCAAGGTTGGAACTATGGTCGTGATCAAAAATATCAAGGAAACTGGCAGAACAGAGATGGCTATAGGAACTGTGAGAGTCAGAATGATAGTGGTGGAAACTCAAAATTAGGAGAGATGGTAATGGCAAAAGTTCTTGAAAAAGTTGAGTCCACCGAGGCAGGGATACGAGATATAAAAGGGGAGAAGTCCAATGTTCGGCAGCTGGTCGACTCACATTCCACCTCAATCAAGCAACTAAAGCAGCAAATGGGGCAATTATCAGCATCAATAAATTAGAGAAAAGCTGGGTCACTTCCTAGTGACACTATTCTGAACCCAAAAAATGATATTCATTGCATGGCAGTAACCACAAGGAGCGGTAAGGTACTTTCTGACCCTGTTGTACCCAGAAATGCATGTTTGGATAAAGCTAAAGGCAAGATACCTGACCCTGTGGAGGTGCATATTAATGATTTGAGTGAAGAAGCTGAGGTGACACCAGCAGAGCCTAAGGTGACACCATCAGTGTTTCAACCTCTGCCAGCCATTCCTAAGCCACCACTACCATTCCTACAGAGGTTGCAGATGAATGTTGATGATGACAAGTTTCATAAGTTCTTATCCATATTAAAAGAGATATCAGTGAATATCCCTCTAGTAGAGGCACTTGAGCAGATACCGGGCTATGCTAAGTCCATGAAAGACATAGTGACTAAGAAGAGGAAAGCCACATTCAAATCGACAAACCATTTCCACCATTGTAGTGTCATTGCCACAAGATCTCTTATGGAAAAGAAGAAAGATCCATGAGCCTTCACTATCCCATGTACCATTGGAACATTTGACTTTGCAAGAGCTCTTTGTGATCTGGGTGCTAGCATTAACTTGATGCCGCTAGCAATTTATAAGTAGCTGGGCTTAGGAGCCCCCACGGCTACTATAATGCGGTTGCTCATGGCAGACAGATCGGTGAAGTGACCTGTAGGGATTTTATGTGATGTGCTGGTCCATGTGGGTAGGTTTATCTTTCCTGCAGACTTTGTCATTCTGGACTGTCAGGTGAATTGGGAGACCATTTTTGGCTACTGGCAGGGCATTGGTAGATGTAGAGCGAGGAAAGCTGACTTTTAGATTGAGCACTAAAGAGGTGAAATTTAGTGTGTGTGCTGCAATTAGCGATGGCAAAATGAACACATATTTTGGTAACCCGCCCATCCCGCCCATATTTTAGTAGTTTGGGTAGTGACTTTTTTACATGGGTATAACATGGGTTTAAACCCATATTCAACCCATAGAAATATGGGTATTCATGGGTAAAATATGAATAAACTATGATTTAATCAAGTGAATTAAGCTTCTAACTTCTTCTCACTCAAAATTCATTATGTTTTCTGAATTTTTTATGTTTTGTTGACTTTAATATTTTGAAAATATAAATTTAAATAAACTTATTTTCTTAAAATTTAAGAAAAATAATTTACCTCTAAAAAGTAGGAAAATATTTGTCAAAAGTCTCCTCTAATTGCAAATTACAATTCTTTTCTTACTCCACCCAATATCATGATCCCTCCACAAGCCCTCAACCCTCCCCCCACCCTTCCACCCCCAAAGAAAATCAATTTTTTTATAAACTCTTTTTTCTTTATAAAAAATTCAAATTTTATCATAAAAATTATAAATCCAGTTGAAAAACTTGCTATGATTAGAAAATCCAAAAGAATGAGCCACTACAAATTAAGGTTATAACTTATAAATATGAAATCAATATGAGAAAAATTAAAAGTTGAATTTTAAAAAAATCCAAATTTAAAATTTTTTTTTTTATCCCGATCCAACACTTGACCCCCTCTCAGTTACTTATTCTATCTATATTGAATTTTAAAGTAAAGTACTATTTGCTCATTAGCATTTGGGTAAACTAGTATTTTACCCAATCTATTTCTTACCTAACCCATTTAATATATGGGCGGGGTTTGAATTATTCTCCATTTTATATTGACCCATTTTCAACCCGCCCAAATTTGACCAACTGCCCATTTGGCAGCACTAGCTGCAATAAAGAGACCGAAAGAGGTGGCTGTGATATCTATCTTAGATGTGGAAGAGGACTGCCTTTTTGAGATCCCACTTGAGGAAATAATGAGTGTAGACACACTAGCGATGGTGTTGATGAACTTCCCAGAGGATGGTATTAATATGTATGCAGACACCATGAATGCGTTGCAAGGTAGGGGAACCATACTATTTGTCCCCAGTAAGTTGGACTTAGACCTGCAAACCAGATCTACACCGCCAGCTAAACCTTTCATTGAGGAGCCTACAACTGTGGAGCTCAAAGAGCTGCCCCAACACTTAAGGTATGTATTTTTGGGCACTGACAACACTCTTCCTGTGATTGTGGCTGCAGATCTCCAGAAAAAATAGGTGGAGGAATTGCTGGGGGTCCTCCAAAAGTTCAAGTGAGCTATTAGTTGGACCATTGCAAATATTATAGGGATTCCTCCAGGGATATGCACGATAATATCAAATTGGAGGTTAACTGTGTGCGCAATATTGAGCAACAACGCAGGCTAAACCTATCTATGCAAGATGTAGTGAAAAAGGAGATCATCAAGTGGCTGGATGCTGGGTTAATATACCCCATTTCTGATAGCAAATGGGTCAGTCCAGTTCAGTGTGTTAAGAAGAGGAAAGCCACATTCAAATCGACTGCTGGGTTAATATACCCCATTTCTGATAGCAAATGGGTCAGTCCAGTTCAGTGTGTGCCAAAGAAAGGGGACCATTTTCCCATGCCCTTCATGGACCAGATGTTAGACAGGTTAGCAGGTAGAGGGTGGTACTGCTTCTTGGACAGATACTCGAGCTACAATCAGATATTCATAGCCCCAGAGGATCAGGAGAAGACTACTTTCACTTGCCCGTATGAGACTTTTGCTTTCAGAAGGATACCTTTTGGGCTATGCAATTGTCCAACCACCTTCCAGCGCTGTATGATGTCGATCTTCTCCGACATGGTTGAAGACACCCTCGAGGTATTTATGGACGGCTTCTATATAGTGGGTGATTTCTTTAACACTTGTCTGTTAAATCTTAGCAAGGCATTATAGCATTGTGAGGAAGCTAATTTGGTGCTAAATTGGGAGAAATGCCATATCATAGTCAAAGAGGGGATAGTTTTTGGCCATAAGATTTCTGAGAAGGTCATAGAAGTGGATAAGGCAAAGATTGAAGTGATTGAGAAACTATTGCCTCCTATATCTGTGAAGGGGGTTGGGAGTTTCCTTGGGCATGCAGGTTTCTACCGCCAATTTATAAAAGACTTTTCCAAGATTACACATCCATTGTGCAAACTATTGGAGAAGGATACAAAGTTTCATTTTGATGATAGCTACAGGCATGCCTTTTGAAACCTTGACGCAAAAGTTGATTTCTGCATCCGTGGTGGTTGCACCTGACTAGATTGCCCCATTTGAGGTGATGTGTGATGCAAGCGAAATTGCTGTAGGCATTGTGCTCGGATAGAAGCGCAACAAGATTTTCCACCCTATATACTACGCCAGCAAGACCCTCAATGATGCTCCAAAGAATTATATGGTGACTGAGCAGGAATTGCTGACCATAGTATATGCATTCCATAAGTTCAGGGATTACCTATTGGGCACCAAATTGATAGTGCATACCAACCATGCAACCTTGAGATACCTCATGGAAAAGAAAGATGCTAAGCCAAGGTTGATCAGATGGGTTCTCTTGCTGCAGGATTTTGACTTTGAGGTCCTAGATAGAAAAGGATATGAGAATCAAGTAGAGACCACTTTTCTTGATTGGAAGACGGGTTAAGAGTGATGGATTGAGCGATGGATTGGTTGACCAGCAATAACTCTTTCCCCGATGAGCAGGTATTGGCAGCTTCTGTTGACCTTATTCCTTGATTTGCTGATATTGCTAACTTTCTGGTGAGTGATATTATGCTAGAGGGCCTTAACTCTCACCAGAGGAAAAAGTTTCTTTTTAATATGCGCAGGTACTTCTGGGATGACCCGTACTTATTCCGAACATGTGCTGATGGGGTTATCAGGTGGTGCATTCTAGAAGCAGAGATGTTGAGTATCATAGAGGCCTATCACTCATACGCAGTAGGGGGTCACCATGGTGGGGCCATAATAACATAAAAGATTCTCCAATATGGGTACTATTGGACCACTATCTATAAAGATGCCTATGACTTAGTGCTTGGGTATGACCAGTGCTAGCGATAGGGCAACATCTCAAAGTGCCAAGAGCTGCCCATGACCCCGATTCTTGAGGTAGAAATGTTTGACGTCTAGGGTATTGACTTCATGGGCCTATTTGTGAGTTCGTTTGAAATGAAGTACATCTGTATGGCAGTGGAATATCTCTCCAAATAGGTAGAGGCAGTTGTATTTCTGAATAACAATCAAGAAGATCCTGACCATGTTTGTGAATGCTACCAGGACTAATTGGGCGAGAAAGCTAGATGATACACTTTGGGCTTACAGAACGGCTTACAATACACCCATTGGTATATCCCCATAACAGTTGGTATTTGGTAAAGCCTGTCATCTACCCATGGAGTTGGAGCACAAGGCACTCTGGGCTTTGAAGATGTTTAACTTGAATTGGGACCAGGCTACTGACTTGAGACTTGACCAGCTCAATGAGTTGGATAAGCTTCGCCTTAAAGGTATGAAAGTGCAGCATTGTACAAATAGAAGATAAATATCCAACATGACAAACATATTTCCCAATGGAGTTTGAGTATTGGTGAAAAAGTGCTTTTATACAACTCCAGGATGAGGTTGTTCCTGGGTAAGCTCAAGTGAAGGTAGTCAGGTCCGCACACAATTATCCTAGTGTTGTCAGAAGCAAAAAATGAGGATCAATTCAAAGTGAATGGGAAAAGAGTGAAACAGTACTTGGGTGTGGCAAAAGAAGCCTCAGTGATTGAGGTCTTGCTTGTTGATGAAGTTTGAGTAGTCAAGACAATGCGTCATGCCGCGATGTTAAATCAAGCGCTCGATAGGTGGCAACCTATGCATTGTAATGTGGATAAGGCAAAGATTGAAGTGATTGAGAAACTATTGCCTCCTATATCTGTGAAGGGGGTTGGGAGTTTCCTTGGGCATGCAGGGTTGAAAAAAAAGCACTTTAATTTATATGTCATACATTTTCTTGTTTTTGTTGTGTTTCCAGGTGAGCATAGATATCAATTTTGGAGTTCGACCTCTTTTCCGTGGAGAAATGCAAGAGATAAGCCCAATGTGGCCAGGAATTGTGGCCAAGTACGGTGCCACGTGTGCCCACACAGGTCGTGTGGCATGTGATGCCTCGTGGAGTCGACTATGTGGGAGGAAAGCACCAGGTACACCCTTCAAAACTCAAGTATGGCCAGACAGGCAAGTTACACAGCTTGTGAGGAGTTATACGGCTCATAAGGAGTTACACGGCTCGTGAGGAGTCTCACAGCTTATGAGACAGCCCATGGAGACGGCACATGCCAGGTATGATTTCTTAAATCCTAAGTGGTGATACACGATAGGTCCACACAAACCATCTCAAGTCTAACGACTCGTGCGGTCAGCTATTCGAAGGGTGCGCACGTAGCCAGCTATATTTCAAATTCAAATTGCATAAGAATGGGGAAATTTTCAACTAAATGGATCGTGACACGTGTCACGACTCATGAGGTCGACCATGGAGATAACATCGACCAACAGGGTACCAGGTAATTTTGTAAATTATCTTCAAGTAAGGGCTAACATATGGTCCAAACGGACTGTGACATGTGTCATGGGCCATGTAGCCTCCCGTGCGACAGGTGTTGACCGATCAAATGGTTGACCAAGGGTTTTGAATATCCTTATTTGGTCCCAACAACCCACTTTAAAAATTTTCCTTCTCTCTAACCTCACGACCCTCTCTCTCTTTCTCACTATTTCTCCCCAAAAAATCCCAAAAAGTTCCATCTTATTTGTGATAATTCGTGAGTTAATTGCACAATTCGTAGCTTGATATAAGTATGGGTCTCCACTTTTTTAAGAAAGTTTTCTTTGTCATTACTATTTATCAAGTAAGAACTCCATATTTTATCTTGTGGTGTAGATTTTGGGTGTTACATGTGTAGATCTTAGTTTAAAATGTTTCTTTCTTGATTTAAAGCATCATAATACATAGAAGTAGTGTTGGGTGTACATATGGTGGTGAAAACCACCATTGTTTAGTGCTTGAGTATGTGGACCATGTGATTTCATGATTTTTATGGATTGCCGATCTATCTTGTGGGGAAATCATGTGTGAACATCATATATTGATGGGTCGAGGTCTATGCCAAGAAAAATAACATTAAGTTGTGTGTTTATGATTGTTGGGATGAAAATCAGATATAGGGGGGTTTCTCACGGCCATTCATACGGACTGTTTGATGTTACACGAGCTGTGTAATGGCCCGTGGCACGCTCCCTTGTCACCACTCGTTAAGTCTTTCCAGACAAGCCCTGTCATGGATCGTGCGATGTTGCATGGCCCGTGTAGGGTTTCGTTGACCCTATTCTACCTACATTCTTTTACTTAGGTCAATTTTCATTTCAATTCACATATGTTCTTTAAGGGCAATGGCCCTATGATAGATCGGGTGACACCACTCTTAAGATTATTGTCACTTCTATAGCACAGGGGAAGTCTGAGTACCCGTTAGTGCATCAACCTGTTTGTGCCAAAATTTCTAACGTCGTGTATTCGTTGTGACACTTGCAGGTACTATGGGCCCTACCACAAGCTAGTCAGACTTAATGAAAGGGATGAGCCTGTGTCACACCTCCATGACTCCCCAACTGTATCATCTAACTATCAAGCTGGGGTGACTCAGGTAATGACTCCTCTAGTGGGTCCGAAGTTTGATATACCAGCAATGTCTCCCCTTACTTCCCTTGTACTATACGAGCCCGTGCAGCAGGCCAACGCAGAAGCCCCCAGTCTGAGAAGGGGGTTCCTTTTAAGGGAATGATAAAGGAGGCGGACACCCCAAAACAAGAGAAGGATACTTCAGACTAGGAAGAGTAGTGCAAACTCCAGAGGCTGATGGTCACGACACTAAAGAAGAGCCAGAGAAGATCGAACTTTGAGACAATGATGATGAGGCTATGCGGCATGTGATGCCTCGTGGAGTCAGATCGAACTTTGAGACAATGATGATGAGGCTATGCATTTTGCAGTGTCCTGGACGACGAATCCCAAAACTGCCAGGGCACTGATTGTATTTCTGGAGGCTGGTGGACAGTCCCAGAAACTAAGGATATTTATTCTAATGAGCTTACAAAGGGTTTCATGGGATTCCAACGACGGTCGGTCATCCTGGAGGTTTGGGTCCTAACAAACCAACTTTATAGCGTTTCGAAAATCAGAGATATTTTGAATCATACAAGTTTGGTTGGACGGCATAACCACCCGAGTACTATGGGCCTACCATAGTTTAGGAGTTCTATTCTAATTATGTTGCTAGTCTACTAAACTCGGTAGAGGGTACCCTTCTTAAGAAGGTGAAGAAACAGATCGCACTTGGTAGGTCCCCACGGTCACATGTGATGGTATGGTACATGAGTGAATATTTCAGAAAACACCATCAAACCATTCTTATTTGGGCCAGATTATCGAGATCCTCTAGATGGCCAATTCATGGATAGACACCTACAGATTTTGAATGAGGGGCGGATGTTCGATTTATTATCTCAGGCTAAACTGTTAGGATAGACTGCAGAATGAGATGCCATTCAGGGGACGACAACACCTTGGGTTACAGACCGCAAGTGTCCTATGGCAAGTTACACAGCTTGTGAGGAGTTATACGGCTCATAAGGAGTTACACGGCTCGTGAGGAGTCTCACAGCTTATGAGACAGCCCATGGAGACGGCACATGGGTTGGTGGTGCGGGCCAGGCTGCGGCCCTCAAGAATTGACAATATACTCCAACCTTAGCATGTCTCTCTAATAGCATGCCTGATGTCTGGATACAGAGTAAATGTGGGTCGAATTATTGCTTTCGAGATATGGGACTGGCCTTATCCGAAAGAGCAGGCATGCCCTTCCTGTGTCCGATTCGTGCCCTTTGCAAATAGGTAAGTGTTCCTACCATTCATTTTTTGGATAAAGAAATAGCTCCCAAGGGCGTGACCAATATTGCCTTGATTAAAGATGTCCAAAATCCTCTCATGAAGGTCAGACCACGCTTGCTAGGGGGCCCGACAAACTTCCCGTCAGCACTTCCACAACAACTCTTGCCATTTGAGGATTACACCACCACCCCACTATCAAGCGTGGCTTCTGAACGACTCGAGGGTAGTGGTGCAACCCCTCCGGTACAGCAAGGGTATGCATATGTTCCCTATGAGTTCTTGGTCAGAATGGTGGCAGACCAGCGGCAGACATGTGCCATTATAGATCAAATAGTAGAAAAGATTCCGCATGTGGTCCAATCTCACTCACAGCGGGTGGTGGACCCACGTAATAAAGTTTTTTCTAAGACGAATCACCACCTTGCAGGGCCAAGTCAACACTTTGGAGGGATACTTCCATAACATGTTTGGGAGCATGTCCGGGGATGAAATGAAAAATTTGGTCAGACGATAAATGATATGAAGGCCTAGATTGCTCAGCTGACTGCACAGTACTAGGCCCCCACACCAGCCCTACCTTTGGAATCTTGGAAGATCCTCTTTAATGCTCTCATGGCCCCTATTCTTCGAAATCTTGGATAAGCCTCTTTAATGCTCTCATGCCCCCTGTTCTGGATGAGATGTGGGGCATTCCACCCACCTTATCTGAGGCACCCGTGCCATCTACTAATTAACCCAAGAGGAAGGACAAGGGTAAGCAATGTGACCATCGAAGTAGTCCTCTTCGTGACCCATAGAACGAAGAAGAGTGGCAGATGTGCAAGGTTGTTTGGGCCCAAAGCTAAGAAGAAGCCGCAAAGGAGGAACAAGAACAACTAGCAAGAGAAGCGAACGGGTAGGAGCCTCTAATAGCACCTTTGAACCTGGTGCTACATATACTAATAGAGACCCTCCAAGGGGGTTTGGTCCCACCAATAATACTAATGCCTAGGGCATCCCAGGTATGTTCTATCCCCCATCTGTTCATTTATTCATGTTATGGTATAGTGAGGATACTATACTATCTTCTTGGAGGGGGTGGGGTAATCCTGCAACTTGAGAGTTTTTCTTCCCATGTTTCTTTTCTCTCAAGTATATTATCTAGTAGAACTGACATGTTTAGGTTGGAATGTTTTAGTAAATATAAGTGTTCACAGAAGTCTAGGGTAGCCCTTGTGTTGATCTTTGTAATGTCCCATGTTGACAATGTTAAGGTTATATGTGTTTGCATCTCATCCTAACTAACTTATATGATTTCTGGTAAGTATGGTGTGTGTATGGATGGCACTCTGATGAATGAAGCATGTCTATGTGGTTTAGTGCTAATTAGTGTAGAAGATGTGCCATATGTGTGTGAGCTTCATTGCATAATTCGGTTAATGCACTTGTGAGATAGAGCTTGCCTGGTTAGTCCCAATGAAATAATTGAATGGTTGGATTAGGATGTGATCTTAGGCCATTGTTGTTGACTAGTTAGCCAAAAATTGACCAACCAAATGAAACTGTCCCTCTTGAACAAAAAGTTGAGCCTAAATAGACCTTTTCTTTGTAATCACCCAAATTCATTTCCCCAATCTATCAACTGATCTTTATTTTGGCCCTAATCTCTCCAAGGACATTGTGAACCTCTGCCTAGGTTAAAAGCCTAAGTTGAGGGTAGCTTATATTGGCCCTAGTCCCATAGAAAGATATTGTGAACCTTGACCCAAGCCAAAGGCTTAAGTTGAGGGTGGCTAGTGTAGGGAGAACAGAAAAACAATTGTAGAAATAAAGGGAGAAAAGAGAAAAAGAAATGGGTTGTGACCATGAGAAAAAGTAATGAGCGAAAAAACAAAAGAATGAGAATGAGTAAATGAGCACGAAAGTTACTTCCCATACGATAGAAAGTTGGAGAAATAGGGGCAATAAGTGTTAGAGATCAAAATGCAAATGACTGAGTCAATATAAGTGTTTGGGAGAGACCTTTTAGTCACTTGAACCCTAAATGTACCTCACCCGAACCCGAGCCTACGCTACAAGCCACAAAAGTCCTAATGTGATCCTAAAAAGGTCATTTATGAGTTAAGGTGGCAAAAATATGGGCAAGCTTATAATTGATACATGTTTGTCCACTGAAAGTCATTTCTGAGAGTGAGTGACTACATCCAGTCTCAGTTTTACATGCTTATGTTGTGAGTGAAACTTCTTTGTAGTGAGGGCACTATCTTTTACATTAATTGGTTGCTAATCCATCTGGTTTGTCTTTATTCCTGATCATATATGGACTGCCCCATGCTTGCATGATGTTTCCCTTAATCTTTGTGTGTCCATTTGGGGTGTGAGCACACTCTTAAATTTGTTATCGGGACATATATGTTGAAAATAGTAGGGTTATCCATAGTTATGAGTGAGCACTTGTGTTTATGCTTTGTTTAGTTAAGTTGTTATTTCTTCAGGACAAGCAATCATTCTAAGTTGAGGATGTTAATGAGTTGTAGAAATACGACTCTTATAACGCTTTAAACAAAGGATTTTTACGCGTTCTTAAGCAAATGTGTTATTTTGATGTTTATTTTTGTTGTTTTTCTAGGAAAAGTGATTAAGCCATAGAGAAATGGGTGAACTATAGAAAAAGAGATGAAAAAGGGCACAAGGATGAGCCTAAGTAGATCTCTATGGCCCGTGTTGCATCACACGGACCGAAGGAGGCCACATGGAGGAGACTTTGACAAGAGGAGTAAAAAATGGAACCAAGTGTGGGCACATGGAGACCTACATGGCTCGTGTATTTCCACACGGACCATGAGGCCTATCGTGGCCTCACACTTGTTGGCTGATAGTAGTGACGAGGGGCTAAAGGGAAGCGCAGATGACCAAGGCATGTCCAACGGCACGATTTACAGATCGTGGGAAGTGTGACGGGTCATGCCATGTGCTGTCAAAGTGACATGATTGAGATATTATCATCGAAGGTTGAAGAATTTGCGCAAGTGGCATGAGATTAGATTTGTCACGGGCCGTGTGACCAACCACGGTCCATGACTTGGCCCGTGAAGTCGAATGGAGCTGGAAAATGTTAAAGCCAATGCGGATGGTTCATGAAATGGACAATTGACTCTCACATGACTCATCTACTAGCGCGTGGAGCAACAGCTGAGATTAAAGTCAAGTACAGCCACACAGACCGTTTCATGGTCCATCTACCGTCACACAGGCCGTGTAGTGGCCCGTGTCCATGCCGATGTGATTTTTGTTATTTTAAATTGGATTAGGTTTTCTTTGTATGTAAATAGTATTTTTATTTCATTTTTATGAAGTCTGGGATGGTTAGAGACATAAAACTCAAAAGAACACTATTTTGCTTGTAATTCCATTGAATCTTGTGGATTTTCAACTATCTTTTTCAAGATTGTGATCCGTGGATTCTCTAATTCTTCAATAGTAATTTCTTAATTATGAATTCTATTTATTATTGTGTGTTATGTTTCGTGAACATGCTAGTCTAAACCCACAACTAGGGTTGTGGGAACCATGACAAATCAATAAGATAGGCGAATATGGGGTAAATCTTGGGATTGATTAGCGTATATCGAAGTAATCTTCATAATAATTACCATGACAAATCAATAAGATAGGCGAATATGGGGTAAATCTTGGGATTGATTAGCGTATATCGAAGTAATCTTCATCATAATTTCTTCATTGATGAGTCGACGCATTAGGGTAAGCCTTTATTCACTACATTTCCCAAAGAGATGTTTTGATTAGGAAAGGAGTTCTATGATAAAAATTCACAATTTTTAATCTAGCCTAAGTACTTGAGATAGAAAGGTGAGAGTATTTCGGTATTGACAACAAGAGTTAGTAAGTATACGTTCTGAGACCAAAAGGTGATGAACGATATGCATCTAAGAAGGACCAAAAGGTGAATTAGGTATTACATAACTTTTTAGATCTTGTATTTGTAATCATGAACGAGTTTACCACTAGATTCAACTATCGCATTAGATCTCTTGGGGAACACAATCTTAGCTTTGCATTAATTATTTAAAATCCAGTTGTCCTTGCACTTGCTTGTTACTTTACTTTAGTAAGTTAGTTTATAAAAACCAAAATCTCCCCATTTACTTTATGTACTTTTCTTTTGGGAATAGATATTACATTTGAAAATATGCTAATAGATTTATTCTCACGCATTCCCTATGGGATCGACCTCAACTCTGGTTGAGTTCTATATTTGATCAACAAATGCTTTACTATTTCTTTTGGATTGTAAATTTGGGCGTATCAAATATGTATTATCAAGAGCTTTACGGTTCGACTTTCCTAGGAAGTAGCTACTATCCATCTCCGAAATCATTATCTCATGCTTATCACAAAAAGATGAGACATCATTCATTAGTGAATCAAATTCGTTAGCCCTCATATTTTGTAATCTTTGCTTTAAAAATCCCATAGCATTGACAATATCTTGATCCATCCTTTGTAACGAGGAGATTAACTCATTTGTCATCATTAGAACTTTCCACATCAGGTGCAGCATAAATGCAAAATCAAATTTCTTGATAGCATGAACAAGACTTTTATCAAGAAGTCTATCAGTATAATTTGGACACTCACATCAAGCAAATTCAAGTACATGAGTAATTGATGAAAATAGAACAATAAGGTTATCCAATGTTCTATAATGAGAACCCCAACAAGTACCACCTGGATGTTGAAGTCCACATTCTTGATTTAATCCTCGACCTATGCACTTCACCTGATATAAGCAACTCCTTTAATTTTTCAGCTTGATGTTCTTAAAGTAAATCCTTGCACTTAAAATATGCTCCAATAATATTTAACATATTAGTAGCTAAACAAAAATTTTTATCTACATTTGAATCCTTCTTTACAAGAGCTACAAGTGTTAACTGTAATTGATGGGCAAAATAATGAATGCAATATGCCGATGGAGTGTCATTCAAAATCAAAGTCTTAAGGCTATTTAGCTCCCTTTACATGTTGCTAGCTCCTTCATAACCTTGTCCACGAATTTGAGATGGACTTAATGAGTGATCTGAGAGAAAAGAGTAAATTGCCTCTTTTAACGAACGAGCAGTTGTATCTCTAACATGAATAATACCAACAAATCACTCTATTACTTCACCGTTTTTGTTAACATATCTCAAAATAAGTGTCATTTGCTCCTTATGTGATATACCCTTTGATTCAGCAACTAATATTAAAAAATAATCTCCATCTAAATCTTCAATGATAGCTTTGATTGTTTCTTTAGCACAAAAGTCAACAATATCCTTTTGAATACCCAGGGAACGCATCATTTCATTATTTGGAGCATTTTCTAAAATAATGCTTTTAACATCTCGATCAATATCTCTATACCATTGCAAAAGTTCAAGAAAGATACCTGAAGAAGATTGACTCCCATCATGCCCACGAAATGATAATCCTAATCTCAAAAGAAATCTTGTCACATCAATTGAAGCACTTAAGCGACGTCGAGACTCACTTTTTTGTTTTATGGATTGCTTGTCAAAAGAAGTGCGAATTGACTGTGATTTATTCATTAAATCAAGTATTTTCTTAAAACACTTGTCATGGATGCTATTTACATCTCAAATATGAGCTTTAAATCTTTCAAGAGCTTTGTTCCATTTTCTAAAGTCATTCTTTGTAAAAGCAGCATCAATCATATTTCTATGATCTTCACATTTATTTTTAAATATATAGCAACACAAATAAAATGCAAGATCTTTTGTTATATTGTACTCTAACCATGTAGGACCCTTGAACCAATTAGGACAAAATTGATGCATCTCCTCCCAAATTGAGTTTTAGAAAAATCATGTTCTTTAGGTTGACAAGGCTTTTTTAGAATATAATATCTTCTAATATCATCCCGTATATTAGGATTATATTCTGCAATGGGCTTTCTAATTCTTGGATCAACTTCAAGAGATTCTAAATCGGCATCTGAAATATATGTTTTTCTTTGAATCTCTGGAGCTACAGATGAATTGGTAGATGGATGAGTAGAACTAGAACTTGGATGGCCAATTTTCAATCTTGTGATATATTTATCCATCTCGATTAACAAAGATAAATTCCTATAAAATAAAATCAATTTTGTCATAGATTTAATTCACATAGTTCAATCAATTTTTATAGAAATTCATTACCCATGACTTTCTATTGACAATAATCTAAACAACAAACTTCTAATGTAATGAATCAATGAGTACAAATTCTTCATTCATGAAATTTGCATTTATTTTATAATTTAATTTTAAAATCAAGTAAGTTGGTAAGTGATAACAAAAAATTATATTTTATCTAAAAAGCATGGGAGTACTCAAAATCATATTTTTATAATCATAAATCACTTGGTATATGAGACTATAAATATGTTTATCAAGAACCAAAAAAAAAAAGAACTTGAATGTATTTCTTAGAGTATGAGCAATAAGAGTTAAAACTCTTAACCCTAGACTTTAGTTTTCAAGATTCTATTTTTTTTATAATACCTAACTTTAATCAAAACACCAAATCTTATTACATTACTTTTGTATTTTGATTTTGTGAAAAATAAACTTGATGACTAACCTTGATCACGTTCTTTGAAATAAAAAGTGTTTTAATTTAATTTTTTTTGAAGAAAAAGAAGAGAGACCGTTCAGGGTTTAAAAAGAGAAGACAAAAGTTCTTATGAGAAGTGGAATAGTAAAGTTTTTTAAAAAAATTGAAGGGCATAAGAATAGCCAAAAGGAAAAAAAAATAAAAAGAACCTTTAAAGTCAACATATTTTATTAGGAATAGAAAAAGGTACAAAATAAGGGGAAACAGTGTATTTTAAGGGGAAAAAATGTGCTGCCAATGGGATTCGATCCCTGATCTGGCAGCTGTATTTTATTTTAAAGAAAAAAATATGTATTGCCAATGGGATTCGAACCCGCATTTGGCAACTCACTCTGAGCTTTAGCAATGCACGGAGAACCGCAACACCTACAAAACCTTTTGTTCAATTGGTGCTTAACTTTGTATTTATACCATTTTTGCATATTTTCTATATAAGTATATAAAAAACTTTCACGATCAATGGGTGCTTGAGCACCCGGAGCCCAACACGTGGATCCGCCCCTACGAAAAGAGAATAATGTGGGGAAAAAAGAGACATAACATGTGAAGTGTTCTATTTTTAATATTTAATTCAAGTAAGAAAAGGATTTATACAAACTATAATTCTAAATTGATTGAAATACTAAACTTTAGAATTTGTCAAAATAAGAAAAACTTTAATAACTCAAAATTTGTTAGGACAAGAATTTATATTATTATTTTAGAGTAGAGAATATATATGTTCCTTGCTTTTGAGAGCTATATATATTTGCAATGATATTGACTTCGACATTATCGGCAAATGAATGATGTATACTCAATTTTTTGGCTTTCAATTGGTAAAATGCTGTCAATTAATCATTCGTTAGTTGTCTATATAAATATTTTTTAAAAAGAAAAAGTTTATGATTTTTCTTTTTAATCAAATTTATTTTAGTTAGAAAAAGATTCTTTAATAAGAATTTAATCATAATAAGAAAATCTTTCCCGTTTAAATTTATTATGTTTATGATAGTCAATATTTAATGTTATTAAAATAATAGTATAGTAATTGAAGGAAAATGGTGAAAAGACGTTTTTGTCTAAAGAGGAGTTTTTTAATGAAGGACAAAAAGTTCAAACAACATTATTAAGGGCCTTTACACTTTTAATATATTATATATAGATGCATTTAAATTGCCTTATTAACAACTTACAGGGAAAATTAAGTTGGACAAAACCTCGTAAGGAAAAAAAGTACATGTATTAACTCCCTCTAATGAGAACATCAATACAAAGATAACTTGAATCTTCGCATTTTAAGCTTATGCACAATGTTCCCTAAAACTGTAGTTGGTAGAAACTGTAACACCCCGTAAAATCACCGAAACACCCCTAGAACATAATCGTGCACACAATGCCTCTTTCAAAGCTTTGATGGGAAATCTGAGGCTGGATTTGCGAT
>DF359575.1:22784-40454 GCA_000787875.1 Solanum virginianum
CAAATTTTATAGGGAGTAATCTGAGCTGAGATGAGATGAGTTGAGATGAGTCCTTCTGAGATGATTCTGATTTGATTGATGAGTTGATTGGTTGAGAGGTCACTTGTTTGCTCTTTTTTCATACTTTAGATAGACATTTTACATGTTGATTTTCACTATCTTTGATGTTGATTATTGTTTTTTTACATTTTTCTACCTATTTGGTTTCACTTAGCTATTTTACATACCAGTACATTCCACATACTGACGTCCCTTTTTGGACTGCATCATTTTATGATGTAGATATATAGAATAAAGGTCATCGGCAAACGCACCATTAAGGATCTTGAGACATTCAGCAGCTTGGTGAGCCTCCCCTACTTCGGAGGGTTCATCACCCATTTTCATCTTGCTTAGAGTAGGTTTTGCTTAGAATTTATTTTGATTGAGGTAGCCATAGGTCTATCATTGGCACCACTTAATAGTGATAGAGGCTTTGTAGACTAAAGTCAGATATTGATATTGAGACTTATGAGCTAGTTTCTTTCTGCTAGCCTTTCATTAAATACTTATTTGAGAATTAGATGATGAGATGTGCTCGTTTATTTCCATATATCTTTTGTTGATTAGTAAAATATATGAATGATGAATGCGATGAGACAAAGTGGTTCGCTTGGGGACTAGCAATAGTCTCTGAGTGCCGGCCATGTCTTGGGTCCCCTCCCGAGGAATGACAAACTTGGTATCAGAGCAAAGTTCAAGTATCCTAGGGAGTCTATGAAGTCGTGTCTAGTAGAGTCTTGTTTATAGGTGTGTTATGCACCATACTTCATAAGCAGGACTCTATGTGGCATTAGGAATTGTTTCCCTTCATTCATATTCTATGTCATGCTATAGAGTTATACTCTATGAAAGTTCTATTTTAATTCGTGCTTTGTGCATTGTAGAATTGTGATCATGCCTCCCAGAAGAGCCGTTAGAGGTAGAGGATGTCTCGCCAAATAGAATGTCAACCCACCTGAGCCTCAAGAATATGAGGTGCCCATGGAACAAGCTGCCCCTGTTGCGCAGCCTCTACAAGATGCCTGCCAACACCGGCGGACCACCTGGACCGCTTGTCGGGCTAATGGCCGACCCACCCGTATGATTTTTTGGGATTCGTCTCTCAAAACCCAGGATGGCGCCAGAATCTGTGGAGGCCTCCAATGCTGAGCTTCGCCAGGCTATCCAAACTCTAGTCCAAGTTGTCATAGCACCTATTGTGAGATAAGGAGCGATCCAACAGGATACTTGTGACACTTCTAGAGTTTGGGAATTCTTGAGGATGAATCCACCTGAGTTCATAAAAAACACAGGGTCTGCATCTACTGAAGACCCTGAGAACTATGTGGAGAAGCTCCAAAAAGTGTTCCAAGTGATGCATGTAGCGGATACTGATCGAGTGGAACTGGCTGCTTATCAACTAAAAGGTGTGGCTAGACTATGGTATGATCAGTGGAAGAAGGAAAGAGGAGAGAATGCCCCCGGGATGACTTGGGCTATGTTCGAGGAAGCTTTCTTGGGATGTTTCTTCCTAAGGGAAAGAAGAGAGGCGACGATGAGAGTATGGGCTGAAGTTCACATAATTATCTCACTATGCTCTGAATATGGTTGTTAATATAAGGGGAAGGATGGGAATGTATGTTGATAGGTTGAATAGAGGGCCTAAGAGAGATAGGAGGGGGCTATGCTTATGAATGACATAGATACAGGGAGATTGATGACCTTTGTGGAACAGGCTGATTAGGAGAGGCAACAAGGTAAGGAGAAATTCCAAAATAAGAAAGCAAAAACATCCATCTATGAGGTTACAAAGAAAGACAATGGTAATTAATTTGCAGCCCCATCATCTGCTAGTGCACCTACACCTAGAGTCAGAAATTATCAATGATCCCAGAATGTTGGAGCCCAGGGATCTCAGTCCCAGGCAAGTGTGGCTCAAGGTTCATTGGGTAAGCCAGTATATGGCAAGTGTGGTAAATTACATTTAGAGAGATATCGTGAGGGAGTGATGTATGCTACAAGTATGCCCAAGTGGACCATTATTAGAGAGATTTTCCAAGGTGGGCTGATTAGGCTCAGTCTTCTACACCAGTCCCACCAACCAAGGGAACCCAGAGGGGTACTATGACAGGCGCAAGCTGAGCTATAAACTATTTGCATGCCATGGGTAGTCGATATGATTAGGAAAACTCCCTAGATGTTATAACGAGTATGATTCGAGTCTTTTCTGTTAATTGTTATATGTTGATGGATCCTGGTGCCACATTATCTTTTGCAACTCCTTATGTGGCCTGCAGATTTGATAGAACCCCCAAGAGTCTCCTTGAACCTTTTGATGTTTCTACCCCCGTGGGTGAGTCTATTCGAGCTGAGAGAGTCTATAGAGCTTGCATAGTGTCCATCCCTCATAGGGATACTAGTATTGATATGATTGAGTTAGATTTTGATTTGATCGTTGGCATCGAATGGCTCAATTCCTATTATGCCTCTATTGATTGTAGAGCCCAAACTGTTAAGTTTCAATTTCTGAATGAATTGGTTCTAGAGTGGAAGGGTGATTCCGTAGCACGTAAAGGAAAGTTTATGTCATACCTTATAGCCAGAAAGATGATTTCTAAGAGGTGTATCTACTACTTTGTGAGAGTTAAATCTGATGATGTTGAGTTTCCAACTCTTGAGTCAGTTCCAACCTTGAGTGAGTTTCCAGAAGTGTTCCCTGAGGATCTGCCCAGAGTCCCTCCTGATAGGGAGATTGACTTTAGGATTGATATTCTTCCTGATACCCAGCCTATCTCAATTTCACCCTATAGGATGACCCCCGCAGAGCTAAAGAAATTGAAAGAACAGTTGAAAGATTTGCTAGAGAAGGGATTTATAAGGCCGAGTGTTTCTCCTTAGGGTGCCCCTATCCTATTCGTGCGAAAGAAAGATGGGCCTGTTCAAATGTGTATTAACTATAGGTAACTTAATAAGGTCACTATAAAGAATAAGTATCCTCTCCCAAGGATAGATGACTTGTTTGACCAACTTCGGTGTTTCAAGTGTCAATGTTAAAGAAATGTTTGGGAAATCCTAACTTGGTGACCCCTATGGAGAGCATTGGAGGTGAAGGATAGTTTGACCAATGATCATCAGTTGAAAGTGAGGGAATGTGACATTCCAAAGGCAGCCTTTAGGACTAGATATGGCCATTTTGAGTTCTTGGTCATGTCATTTGGGTTGACGAATGCACTCGCAGCCTTCATGGATTTAATGAATAGAGTGTTCAGACCGTATCTTGATATGTTTGTGATTGTGTTTATTGATGATATTTTAGTGTATTCAAGAGATGAAGAGGAGCATGCAAATCACCTCAAGATTGTCCTTCAAATTCATAAGGACCATGAGTTGTATGCAAAATTCTCGAAATGTGAATTCTGGCTTAAGTCTGTAGCTTTATTAGGCTATATCGTCTCCAGGGATGGTATTCGAATGGATGCTCAGAAGATTGAGGTGGTTAAGAACTGGTCCAGACCGACCTCTCTAACTGACATAAGAAGTTTCTTGGGTTGGCAGACTACTACCGCCGCTTTGTTGAGGGGTTTTCTTCCTTATCCATACCATTAACAAAGTTGACTAATAAAAAGGTCAAGTTTCAATGGTCCGACGAATGCGAGAAAAACTTTCAAGAGTTAAAAACTAGACTGACTACTACACCGGTCCTAACCTTGCCAAGGGGATGGAAGATTTTGTGATCTATTGTGATGCTTCAAGAGTTAGATTGAGGTGTGTACTGATATAAAGAGGGAAGGTAATAGTCTATGCTTCCAGACAACTTAAGATCCATGAGAGGAACTATCCCACCCATGATCTTGAGTTGGCAGCGGTGGTGTTTGCACTCAAAATTTGGCGCCACTACTTATATGGAGTGCATGTGGATATGTTCACCAACCATAAAAGCTTGCAATATGTCTTCAGTCAGAAAGAGCTCAAGCTGCGACATAGAAGATAATTGGAGTTACTCAAAGATTATGACATGAGCATTCTCTACCATCCAGGTAAAGCTAACATCATTGTCGATGCTCTTAGCAGGTTGTCAATAGATAGCACAACCCATATGGAGGAAGGAAAAAAGGAGCTAGCTAAGGAAGTGTATCAACTAGCCCGATTAGGAGTCTAACTTGAAGAGAATGATGAGGGAGGAGTTAATTTCCAAAATGGGTCTGCTTCATCTTTGGTGGTAGAGGTGAAAAAAAAGCAAGGCCAAGATCCTGTCATACTATAGTTGAAGGAGGTTGTCCACAAACAGAAGGTGATGGTCTTCTCAAAGGGGCAGATGGGGTGTTAAGGTACCAGAGTAGATTGTGCGACCCAGACGTTGATGGTGTACGACATAGAATCATGGCTGAAGCCTACATCCCTAAATACTCCATTCATCCTGGCTATACCAAAATGTACCACGACTTGAGAGAAGTCTATTGGTGGAGTAGAATGAAGCGAGATATTGCTGAATTTGTTTCTAAGTGCCCAAACTGTCAGCAAGTGAAAGTTGAGCACCAAAGGCCATGTGGATTAGCCCAAAACTTTGATATTTGGGAATGAAAATGGGAGATGATCAACATGGACTTCATTACTGGTCTACGGAAGTCTTAAAGGCAATATGACTTGATATGGGTGATTGTGGATAGGATGACTAAATCGGCCTACTTCTTAATAGTTAAGACAACTAACACTGTGGAAGAGTACGTAAAGATATACATTCAAGAGATTGTGAGGTTGCATGGGGTTCCCTTGTCCATCATCTTGAATAGAGAAACTTAATTCACCTGCAAATTTTGGAGATCGTTTTAGAAAGGATTGGGTACGAAAGCGAATTTGAGCACAACCTTCCATCCACAGACAGACGGCCAGGCAGAGCACACAATTCAGACGTTAAAGGACATGTTGAGAGTTTATATTATTGATTTCAAGGGAAATTAGGATGAGCAGCTATCGTTGATTGAGTTTCCATATAACAATAGTTATCATGCAGGCATTCAAATAGCTCCCTATAAAGCTTTATATGGGAGGAGATGTAGATTACTAATTAGGTGGTTCAAGGTTAGAGAAGCAAAGTTAATTGGGCCTAACCTTGTCCATGAAGCAATGGAGAAGGTTAAGATCATTAGAGAGAGATTGAAGACTGTGGAAAGTTGCTAGAAATCCTACACTGATGTGAGGAAAAGAGATTTGGAGTATGAAGTGAATGACTGGGTGTATTTGAAAATGTCACCTATAAAGGGTCTCATGAGATTTAAGAAGAAGGACTGAGTCCACATTACATTGGAGCCTATCAAATTGTGAAGAGGATTGGGAAGGTCGCCTATGAATTAGACTTACCTTCCAAGTTAGATGGTATCCATCCGGTGTTTCAAGTGTCAATGTTAAAGAAATGTTTGGGAAATCCTAACTTGGTGACCCCTATGGAGAGCATTGGAGGTGAAGGATAGTTTGACCAATGATGAAATTCCAGTTCAAATCCTTGATCATCAAATTCGCAGATTAAGAACAAAAGAGATAGCTTCAGTCAAAGTCCTGTGGAGGAATTAATTCATTGAGGAGGCCACATGGAAATCTGAGGAAGAGGTAAAAGTGAAATATCCTCACCTATTAGTGCCAAATGATGAGAATGTTGAAGGTAAATTTTCTTGCCCTTAGCTAAATGAGGAGTGGAAAAATCGATTGATAGATGTGAATGTTTAGATGGGTTTCGGGTCCATTCGTGCCTTAATATCCACTTTTACCCATCATTCGAGGATGAATAATCCCAAGGGGGAGATAATATAAGACCCCATAAATTATCAAAATACCCCTAGAATATAATCGTGCATACAATGCATCTTCCAAAGCTCCGATGGAAAATCTGAGACTGGATTTGTGATCGGCACGAAAAAATCAAGTGAACAAATGGTCTTGACCCTATTTAAGAATAATCAGAGCAAACAATAATTTTTCCTAATTAATTCAAAAATAGTGTTGATCTGCACCCCTGGCATGACGTAGAGGGGGTGCGGAGACACAGTTATTTTTTTAATTTTTGACGAGAATTGAAATTTTGGAAAAGTTTGTGAAATGCACTGCGTCGTGGACCAGTGTACAAATTTTAAAAAAATTTCTTTTACTTTAGGAAGGGCCTTTTGGTCATTCCTCACACGTGTTTGTAAAGTTGTTTTATATAGATTAAGGGTTTTTAAAATCCATTTTTCCTTAAGTTCTTACTCAAGCAAATCTTGAGAGAAGAGACAAGCAAGCTTAGGGGATTGAAATTCGAGCACAATTCTTGAAGAAGATTATTACAATCTTTATTCAAGTATGTAAGGCTAAACTAAAAGCATGGGATTGTTCTTTCATGTGTCCCATAGATGGTCTTAAGATAAGAGTTGAAGGTTTTTGAGTCTACATATATGATTTCTTGATTATTTTCTGAAGAAGTTACAATTTTTACATGTATTTTCATATATTGATGATCATCATAAACCCTTGTCTTGAACTAAATATCTTACATGAATTATTGCATAAACCTTATTTATTATGTTCTAAAGATTGCACAAAAGAAGATAGAGATTGAGTTTAGGGCCCTGAGTGTTCTCATTTGATTGTGATTGTGATTGTGAGGGGAGAATGATGATGAGTTGGTAGAACTTGATAGCCCTTCGAGTCTCCATAAACGATGTCTAATGATTTGTCTATTCAATTATTCCCTAATAATTATTCTAATCCTTGAGCTGTTGGTTGAATGTTGATTTGTGAGATGAGTAGAGTCTATATGAGATTGATTGAGAGATTGTATCTCCACGAGACTGGTTAAGATAGTTTGATTGGATGGATTATTTTATGAGCATTAAGTAATGGGAGGAATATTGAGCACCTAAAGAGTACGAGCTTATCCAACTCACACTCATCATACTACATAGCTGAGTATAGGTGAGGATCAAGATCACTACATCACTAATCACCTTATGATGAGGTCTCCTCTGATTAGAAGTCCCTGAAATCAATTGAGGACTTATCTGCTGACTCCATTTAGACTTGTCTATGTGGTATCAGTTCGCTCTTTACTTGGCAAGTACAGAACGGCTATGGCAATATCAGAATGATTATTGTACAATCACTGGCTCATAAGTGATTGTTGTTGGATAAGAGAAACTTCCAGAAAATCCCCAAACTGAGAAAGTTTGAGATGAGATATGATGAGATGAGATGAGTTGAGATGAGTCCTTCTAAGATGAGTTTGATTTGATGGATGAGTTAATTGGTTGAGAGGTCATTTGTCTGCTCTTTATTCATTCTTTAGATAGATATTTGACATGTTGATTTTTCACTATCTTTGATGTTGATTATTATTTTCTACATTTTTCTACCTGTTCTGTTTCACTCAACTATTTTATATACCAGTACATTTCACGTACTGACATTCACTTTTGGATTGCATCATTTTATGATGTAGATAAGCAGGATAAAGGTCATCAGCAGATGCACTATTCAGGATCTTGAGACATTCAGAAACTTGGTGAGCCTCCCCTACTTTGGGGTTCATCACCCATTTTTATCTTGCTTAGAGTAGGTTTTGCTTAGACTTTATTTTGATTGAGGTAGTCATGAGTTTGTCATTGGCACCTCTTAATAGTGATAGAGGCTTCGTAGACTAGAGTCAGATATTGATATTGAGACTTATGAGCTAGTTTTTTTCTGCTAGCCTTTCATTATATATTTATTTGAGATTAGATGATGAGATGTGCCCGTTTAGTTTCATATGTCTTTCGCTGATTAGTAAAATCTATGACTGAATAAATGTGATAAGGCCAAGTGGTTCGTTTAGGACTAGCAATAGTCTCTGAGTGCCAGCCACGTCTTTGGTTCCCTCCCGGGGCGTGACAGAAACTTTGTGAATAAATTAGTCATATTGTCACCCGAAATGAATCGATTGCACATTCATATTACTATCCTTTTAAAACTCTAAAGTCCAAAGGGTTTAGGTTGAGCAGGACCAAAATGAAATATTTGGAGTGCAAATTTAGAATGGTATTGGGTGAACCAAATGTGAAAGTAAGGTTTGTCGCATAGACTATTCCCAAGAGAGAAAGATTTAAGTATCATGAATTCATAATTCAAGATCATGGCCACCTTAATGATAATGCCACACATTGCATTGGGACAGTATTGATAAAATAGAGGCTTCCTTCTGGAGTCTTGTATGATAAAAAAATACCACCTTTATTTAAAGGTAAATTCTACAAAGTGATAGTTAGATCAACCTTGTCTCACGGAGTAGAGTGTTAGCTAGTTAAGAACTCATATGTTGAAAAGATGTAGTTGTAAAGATGAGAATATATTGATATAAATGTATGGGAATACTATGAGCAACAAGATTATGAATGAGGTTATTTGGGAGAAGATATGAGTGGCCTCTATGGAGGATAAGATGAAGAAAGAGATACTGAGATAACACTCCAAAACTTTTTAAAGCTAAGACATAAACCACTATTCATATGTTTATAAGGTCATATCAAATAATACTAAATTACATATAGGTGTTAAGATTAATTTTTTAGGGTGAGAACAGATTTGAACATGAATTAAGGCCGCAAGAATCCTTTAGCACAAAGTTGAGTTGAAAATTTCTTTATTAATTGCATTTTGATATAAAATTTTATAAATATTAGGTGATCCAATGAATTCTAAGTTGTGCATATATGTTTAAATTCTTTCCAAAGTATTTAAAGTGTATCGAATATAGTTTAAGTTCTTTCCTAAATTTAGTTTTCGAATTCCAATTGAGTCAATTCTCCTTCTATTGAGTTCTATATAATTGTGTATTGAAATTATTATTATTTTATTATTGAAATTTTTGTTCGTGATTACTTTCTGACAAACCCTACTTAAGTTAATGGTCATGATCTTCCCATGCATTACTGATATTAAGGTTCATAATTTTCATACATTAAATAAAATATTATTCTAAATTAAGGTTAGTATACTTCTAAGTTAAGATAATGGGTTTTATGCATTGATGAAAAGAGTGATTTGAACTAGTATTATATATATACACATATATATTAAACAGTTTTCAAAGAGAATGAGCGTTGGTTTTAAAGAAGTGTGAGCATTGAGTTGAATGATGTTTCAAGAAAAGAGTTTTGGTGAGATATGCATGACTTTTAAAGCATATTTATTTTTATGAGAGAGCATATAAAAGGTAATTGAAAGTATTGATGAATTAAGATGAAATTGAATTGATGAAAAGGTCTATTGAGACTTGATGAAATGAAATTGAATTGATGAAAAGTTCTATTGAAACTTGATGAGATGAATTGAAATATTGATAGATATGAACACATATTTTAAGAGAAGTATTAGCATCAATTTGGGTAAGAGTTAAAAAAACTAAAAACTACACAGCCAGCATAGGATAGTTGGGTCTTAATTAGGACGACTCTTGTACCAAAAAAGAACTTAATTGTGGATCCAATAATTTGAATCATTCCTTACTCTGGCAAGGTATTGGATGACTATAGAAATGGTAGTTCAAATTGTTGCATCATCACTCGTTCATATGGTAATGGTTGTCTGTAAGGACTCGGATTTTCATATAGCTTTAGTGATGGTTGGAATTTGGTTATAAAAAGTTTTGGGCTAAGATGACATATTATGAAAGCCTCCACGGGTTGTGTAAGCCCCTACATGGGACCTCCAAATCAGTTTAAACTCCTTCATTACTATTCACTCTTATTATAAACACTTAGCTTCTCATTTACTCACTTAAACACTCACCGAATCCTCTTTTCGAACTCTAACCAGTGGATTCCCGTGGAACCTCCAAACCTAATCTAAGTTCACTTTTAAGCCTTAAATTCAAGCTAATTTATGTTGTTTTAGGCCATCGTGGATTTCCTATATCAAGCCAAGTAGCCACGTGGAGGATGAGCATGAGGTTCTCCGATTCTTACATGGTAACATCATGTTGGCATAGAGTATGCATTAGTATGTTTGAATGTACTAAGTATGTAGGATGTAATACAATAAGAGATACACAATGTACTGGTAGGAGGGTCAACTTTAAATGGTCATATCTCTTAGCAAAAATTGAATTGGGTGGCCCATGATCTATCAACTTAAATCTCTTTGAATTAGCTTTCCAACGCACTTGGTTTCACCTCATTTAGAGTTTGGAAGAAGAAGTTATGCTCATTTTCGTAAAGCTTTCCTATGTTGTGTTGTCACCATTTCTCTAAGGCAAGCCACACGGGTACCCACATGGGCCATGTGGCATCCACGAACCATGGGGATGGACTTGGGCCTGAAACGACCACTTTGTAGCAAAGTAATGTGCCAAGACTAGCAATATGAACCTTGTGGTGTAGTACGAGCCGTGAGGCCCTCCTTGAGGCTTTCAGAGTGAAATTTTTTTTAAGTGTTAAGACAAGTTACAATTTCCAGATTTTTGCCTAAGTGTAGTCTCACTGGCACTCCACATGAACCATAGAGTGCAACACAGGCCGTGAGGCCTCAAGTGAGGTCACACTTTGTCATTTTTCTCTCCATTTTATTAATAGCATTTCTGTAAATTCAGTTATTTCTATAGGTCTTTTGGGATCTCCAATGCTATATAATGATCTTTTAAAGACCTAAGAACCCTATTCAAGTATTCACACACACAATCTCTCTCATTCAAAAGACTCTCTCGAATCCTCTCAAGGGTTCTTGAAGATTTTCAACTTGGGAATCAAGACACATTCAATTCTTCATTAATTTTTCTCTTGGGTTCTCTTCATCTTGTGAAGGTATGTGGCTTTTAATCCTTGATTTTCTTTCAATCAAGGATACCCAAATTATTTTCAATCAATCTACATTAATTTTTCTTACTTTAATTTGGGGTTTTAAAATATTTTTATTCCTTAAATTCCAATCATGAATGGGTTAATCTATGGATTTAAAGATGAATTAAGCTTTGAGATATTGAAATACACTGTTGTTAAGAATATATGAATATGCATGGCCCTTAAATGTTTGAATCTAAGCATGGGTGATTATATTATGATTTCAAATGTGGATTTAACTATGTTTACACTTGAATCTCTTATTATATTGATGGTTTTAAATTGAATCTCAATTACCTATGTCATTCTCACATCATTCATAGCATATCCATTCATATTCATGAGCAATTATGGAAATTATGTTATAGATTAAGCTCAATTATGTCCTATGATATGATTTCGATAAGATATTGATTATGACAAGAATGTGATCACATATATGTCTACTGATTATGGCCTTTTGAGGTATTTTGGTGCTTGCACCATTTTGTATATGAATGAGATATTCCTATACATGAGTATTATGACTATGAAGTTATGGTTTTGGAATTTTAGTCTGAGTATGAATTATTATAAAAGTGTTTGGCTTTTAAGCCCAATTGTGCATTAAAATGTTTTTGGCAAAATTTGTATCTCTTTGAAAGCATGTATAACTATGTATATTATAAGTATTCTTGTTGGGATGATGACTTAGCACCGATGGAAGGAGGGTTCTCTCTCTTTCCTTGAACTATGTGCCTAGCATAGGTTCCTTTTTGAAACGGGAGGTCCATAAGGAATTATGCTTCCGAAATGGGGTTTCCTGTAAAGAGAAGAAATGATATGATATAATACATCTTATGTGAAAATCCTATTCGAAATAGGGGACTCGTAAAGAAGGGTGCTTCATACGAAATGGGAGGCCCATAAGGTGAAGCATGGTTTACCCTTGGCAAGTAGACCACTTATTTACCGATGAGGGGTAATCATTGGGATTCCAAGTAGTAGCTCGCTTGGTCTTACTTATGTCAGTTGAGGTCACATCTCCACTATATATATGAGCATCATTTGCACTTCATGCATCATGAACTTCATAGCATCTTGTTATATCACCTTCTTTACTATATATCTCTTTTTATATTATGTGCCCTTGCCATCTAACATTGTATGCAGGTTTTAGTAAGTTACATGCATTGTACCCTACATACTTAGTATATTCAAATGTACTAAAGCATACCATAGATTTTTTCATCCACCGTTCGATGGCTAGATCGGATTTTGAGATAATTTGTTATGGTGAGTCTTACCTTCCAAGGACAAGCCATCATTCCTCTACCTTAAGTTACTTTTATTTATGTTATCTATACTTGAGGGTGAGCCTGGAACATGCCTTGGCCCCCATCCTATCTTATGACTAGAGGCATTATTGGATATCTTGTAGACTCTCTTTGGATCTATGTGTTATGTGTTCTATTTGAACCTTATGATCATGGTTATCTTTTGGTTATGGCTATCATGGATTGATTATGGGAATTATGATATGTATATATATGTTTGATGTGGAAGATCCTAAGTTCCAAATTGCCCCTATAGCATGAGTCATACTTACTCGTCCCTTAGTCATTATGTGTTATATGCTATGTGAATTTATGCTAATCTCTTTCCCTAAATCCCCATAGTAGAGTCCTACTTTCCCATCTCTTAGAACTATGTGTTTAATTTTGAATGCACTTCTAAACCAATGATGTGAATTTTGGTGTTTTGACGCTTGTTTGGGGACTCTCGGGTTCCCATTTGCAGTGTCAATCCTAGACCCTAGGTCTGGGTTATGATAGAGATGGTATCAAAGCACTAGGTTTATAAATGGCCCTCAGAGTCAAACATGTCGCTTCAAGTAGAGTCTTATTCATGGGTGCGAAGCGTCGCCACATCTATAGGTAGGAGGCTACAAGGAGTTTTAGGAAATGATTCACTTTTTCATGATTCATATTGTGCTATGGAACGCATCTTAAAATTTCCTATCTCCATCCCTCTCTACCGAATAGGGAGAGTTACAATAGGTTGTAATACAATCCAGACAAAGGAGATGTCATAGCTAATCTTATAGATGAAGCCAAAAAGGTGTTGGTGAAGGATATGCATTGTTTGACAAGCTTGGTCCTTTGGGTATTTTGGGGTTTTGTTGTGTTGGTTGATTATGATAGAAGGTCAGTGGAAGGTTTCTTATCTGTTGCATCTTTGTCGACCAAGTTAACTCAAAAGAAGGTCAAGTTTGTATAGTCAGATAAGAATGAGAAGGGTTTTCAGACTTTGAAAGATCGAGTTACATTGGCTCTTGTTTTGACTTTACCGAATAGATTAGATAGGTTGGTGGTGTGTTGGGATGCTTCTCGGATTGGGTTTGGTTGTATAATTATGCAACATGATAAGGTGGTAGCTTGTGCATCAAGGCCAGTAGAGGTGCATAAGCAAAATTACTCGACTCATGATCTTGAGTTATTTGGGGGTGGTATTGTCTTTGAAAATTTGGAGATGCTATTTGTATGGGGTTCATGTTGATGTTTTGCCGACCACAAGAGTTCGAAATATCTGTTCACTTAAAGGGAACTTAACTTGAGGCAAAGAAGATGGTTGGAACTCCTTAAGGACTACGACATGGGTGTACAATATTATCTCGACAAGGCAAATATGGTAGCCGACGCTCTTGTAGGTTATCTATGGGAAGTGTAGCTCATGTTAAGGAAGGGAAGGGGGAGTTGGCTAAAGGTGTTCACCATTTGGCTAGATTGGATGTTAGGATGGCTGACTCTCATGATGATGGTGTCCATGTTCATAATGGGGCCGAATCTTTTGTAGTTGTTGATGTTAAGGCTAAGCAAGACTTAGACCTATCATTTGTGGCGTAGAAGAGGTTGGTTTTCAAAAATAAGATAAAGGTTTTCTCCCAAGGGAAAGATGGTATAACTTGGTACCAAGATCAATTGTATGTTTTGGACATTGATGGTCTTAAGGATATGATCATGAGTAAACCCATAACTCTCATTATTCTATTCACTCGAGATCTACTAAGAGTACTAACATTTGAGAGAAGTGTATTGGTCACATGGTTTGAAGAAGGATATAGTCAAGTTTGTATATGAATGCCCTAATTGTCAACAAATGAAGGTAGAACACCAAAGACTCAGTGGTTTGACTCAAGATATTGAAATTTCTACTTGGAAGTGAGAAAAGGCGAACATTAGACTCGAAAATAATTTTGATTTAATTTGGAGTATTGTTGACCAGATGACTAAGTTGGCTCACTTCCTATTAGTTGAGACTACTCTCAATGTTGGGAACAATGTAAGTTATGTAATTTTGAGTTAGTTGACTGGATCATATGCCTACTTGTATTATGTTGGATTGTGATACCTGACTTACTTCTTACTTTCAGAAATTATCTCAAAATGGGGCTTAGCACTAGGGCGAAGTTAACATTATTTTTTTCCCATCGATCCATTGGGTAAGCCGAGAGCATAATTCAAACTTTGGAGGACATTACGAGGTCTTGTGTGTTAGAATTCAAGGTTAATTGGAGTGATCATCTACCACCTATTGAGTTGTCTTACAATAATAGCTTTCATGCTAGCATTGGTCTGGCATCGTTTGGGGTTTTGTGTGGTAGAAGGTGTAGGTCTTTGGTGGGATAGTTTGAGTCATATGAGAAGATTTCTATAGGCTGAGATTTATTGTTGGAGGCTATGGAAAGAGTAGGATTAGTTAGGGAAAAGTTGTAGATGGTTCGAAGTCATCCTAAAGTTTTTTTTGGATGTTGGAAAAAGGGAACATGGGTCTTGTATTGGTGATTGGGTATATGTGAAGGCCTCACCTAGGAAGGGTGTGATGCATTTTGGAAAGGAGGACAAGTTAAGTTCTCAGTATGTAAGTTCTTATGAGGTCTTTTAAGCGGATTGGGAATGTGACTCATAGGTTGGAATTGCCTCCAGATTTGAGCTGTACTCACCGGTTCTTCATGTATCTATGTTGAGAAAATCGATGGGTGATCATAGTACTATTGTGCCTTTGGAAGGGGTGGAGTGGGAGGAGAACTTATCTTATGAGAAAACTTTGGTGGAAAATTTTGGAGAGGCAAGTGAAGCAGCTTCGTTACAAGGACGTGTCTTTGGTTAGGTGCATTGGAGAAATCAACATATGGGAAGTGGGATTAAGTATGATGTGACGATACCTCTATACTTTCCAATCTACTCAATACCATGGTATTAGGTTGTTCTTATGCTTAATGGTCCTAATTATTTCGCTATTGAGTCTCATGACATGATATGCATACATGTGCACAGAAGAGATTTATTTTATGATGTTTTAAAATGATTTGAATACGTTTTGATACTGGTTTTAACAATTTGATTATTTTCAAATGGTGAATTATGCATTATACCTTGTGTTTGGAAGTTTGATGTTCTAAGTCAACGCTTCCAAGCCTTGTTCTACCACATTCGAGGACGAATGTTCCCAAGGGGAGATGATGTAAGGACTCGAATTTTTGTATAGCATTAGCAATGCTTGGAATTTGGTTCCAGAAAATTTTGGGCCAAGATGACACATTATGGAAGCCTCCACAGGCTGTGTGACCCCCTATATGGGACCCCCAAATCAGTTTAAACATTTTTATTACTATTCATTCATATTCTAAACACTTAGCTTCTCATTTACACGCTCAAACGCTTGTCGAATCCTCTTTTTGAACTCTGACCAGTGGATTCCCGTGGAACCTCCAAACCCAATCTAAATTAACTTTCAAGCCTTAAATTCAAGCTTATTTATATTTTTAAGGCCATCAAAGGTCTCCTACACCAAGCCAAGTTCGAAGAAATTCCATCGGCTAAGTTTTTTCACAAGTACTGATAGAAGGGTCAACTTTAAATGAAAATAACTCTTAGAAAAAAATGAACTTTGTGTCCTACGACCTATCAAATTAAAGAACTTTGAATTAGCTTCCAACGCACTTGGTTTCACCTTATTTAGAGTTTGGATGAAGAAGTTATGCTTATTTATGTAAAGCTCTCATGCGTTGTGTTGCCATCATTTCTCTAAATGAAGCCACATGGGCACCCACATGGCCCGTGTGGCATCCCACGAACTGTGGGGATGGCCTTGGGCCTGAAAAGACCACCTTTTGGCCAAGTAATGCACCCCGACCAGCCACACGAACCTTGTGGTGTGGCACAGGCCGTGAGACCCTCCGTGAGGCTTCCGGAGTGAAAAGTTTTCTAAGTGTTGAGCCAAGTTCCAATTTCCAGATTTTTGCCTAAGTGTAGTCTCACGGGCACTCCACATGAACTGTGGAGTGCAACACGGGTCGTGAGGCCTCAAGTGAGGTGACATTTTATCATTTTTCTCTCTGTTTCATTAATGATATTTTCATAAATTTGGTTATTTCTATTGGTCTTTTGGGATCTCCTATGCTATATAATGACCTTCTAAAGACCTAAAAACCCTATTCAAGTATTCACACTCACTCTCACTCATTCAAAAGATTCTCTCAAATCCTCTCAAGGGTTCTTGAAGATTTTCAACTTGGGAATAAAGACACATTTAATTCTTCATCAATTTTTCTCTTGGGTACTTTTCAACTTATGAAGGTATGTTGGTTTTTGTCACGACCCAGCCCCGTGGGCCATGACTAGTGCCCGGATTGGGCACCCAAACATAATCACAAAGCTGAGTTACAAACAAATGACTTATATTTTAAAAAAATTTCGGTAGAATTTTCTTTGTTTTATGGACTATCCATAATAATCCTGCATTCAGAAAATGCCAACAGATACCAGACAGAGTCAACAGAAAAACATATATACATATATGGGCCAACAAGGCCGCCATGACGGGTAAAGCCACCCAACATACACATCATGCAAATCTCATCGAACAGACCGGGCACAACACATACATATATATATATATATATTCACAAACCTCTAAACAGACTGACAGAATCATAGGATGGGACAGGCCCCTGCCGTACCCTCGAATAAATATATACAAATAATGAATAAGGGTATACCAAAAGTGGGCTCCAAAACAAGGGGAGCACTCCAAACGGCAGAAAGGTGTCTTAAGCTGGTGGGTCACCAAACTGTAGGTCGGTACCTGCGGGCATGAAACATAGCCCCCTAAGAAAGGGGGGTCAGTACAAAATATGTACCGAATATGCAAAGCAGAGGATACAGAATATAAATCTGAGTAATAATTGAAACAAAAGTATGGAAGGTAATTACATATCCAAAAATATCAAAATGTTTGCTTTCAAAATACAAATCATGCATAGGGCACAACAAATATGGTCGTTCACCCGTCAATGGCGCCATAACATAGCATAACACCAGAAAGTTTCAAATCTCCGAATCCCTGTCACATATCACATCACAGAAATAGCATAAGTGAGCCAGGTGTTACGTATCACCGTCCCCGTACTCACCCAAACATAGTATATCACCAAACACCGCATAATATAGTCCTTGTCATAAATCCAAAGGATAAGTAAAATAGCCATATTTGAAATGGGAAGAACACCTTTTACAAATTCTTTCAAAAGTTACTAAAATTACATAAAAGGGGGTCGCGGGACCTATGGATGGGTGGAGACCCTTCTGTAAAAGTTATGGACGTTTGTAGGTTTAAAATAGTTAAAGGATAACTTCTTTCAAAACTAATCAAATTTCACATATCCTTTGCAACTTACGAACTCCAAAGACACAAGAATCAAGGTCATGACATACTAACACAAGAATGCCAAGAAACAAATGAAAATCATAAATAAGCTCGGATTTTGAAAATA
>DF359575.1:40536-58239 GCA_000787875.1 Solanum virginianum
AAATAAGGTCGGATTTTGAGAATAGAGTTTCCTCGAGGCTCGTATCATAGCCTACTTTAGCTAAGACATGCCCAAAAAGGAAGGTTGCTTTACATACCTCAAACGATCTCCAAAATAATTCAACGCAAGCCCAATTCCAATTTATACTCCGAACTACCCAAAATCTACAAATAAGTCATAAAATACTACACAATTAGCTGAAGACTTTTTTAGCATTAAATTCTAATTTTGCCCCTTAATTCTACGAAAATTTGTGCAGTATTTCCCCTGAAAATAGGCCACCCCAAGAATTTATCTCGGCCCAATTAATCAACAACAACAATAATAACAACAACCTAGCAACATCAATAATCAATTCGAAAGGCAACATAACAATAATAGCTCTCTTTATCACCATTTAACAATATCCATAAATCCGGCTAACACACTACATACACATATGGATGATTTTCAATCACTCCTCCACACTACAATGATCACAACATGCTAACTAGGCATCAATTCATAATTCCAACACCACACAACACTACACAATTCATACATACCCACACGGCTCTAAACACTATCACACACAACTCACTTCCAACATTACGTATTTCATGAATTTCCTCCATTTTAACATACTACAACATACTTACAACCTTTACAACACATAAAATAACATTAAATCTTACCTTTTCTCTTCAACTACACAAATGGCTAGGGTTTTCAAAGGTGAGAAAAGAGATGATTAATTGCTCCAACAACATTTTCACGCTACTTAGAGACCTCAAAATAGTAGGTTTGCATCAACAAATAATTTGTGAAAAAACTATAAATGATTTCCCAATTTTTTTTTCTTGGTCGAATGGTCTTGAAAATGTTCTTCAACTTGCTTCTATTTTTTTCTAAGTGTAGAAATGAAATGAAATGAAATAAAGGGAGGAGTGATCTTATATATATAGGCAAGTCTTGGCCAAGTACATGGCCTACAACACACTTGTGCCAATTAAAATCTAACACAATTTGATGTTGGCACCATTTAATTAATTTTAGATCTCCAACTTTCATAAATTTTACTTTTGGTCCCAAACATTTCTTAATTGATCCAATGAAGGACATACGGGTTCTAACAATTTTGATCCTTGATTTCCTTTCGGTCAAGGAGACCCAAATTATTTTCAATCAATCTACATGAATTTTGCTTACTTTAATTTGGGCTTTTAAAATATTTTGATTCCTTAAATTCCAATCATGAATTGGTTATGTTTATCTATGGATTTAAATATGAATTAAGCTTTGAAATATAGAAATACATTGTTGTTAAGAATATTTGAATATACATGGTCCTTAAATATTTGAATCTAAGTGTGAGTGCTTGTATTATGATTTCAAATATGGATTTAACTATGTTTACACTTAAATCTCTTATTATATTGATGGTTTTAGATTGAATCTCAATTACCCATGTCATTCTCACATCATTCATAGCATATGCATTCATGTTCATGAAAATTTATAGAAATTATGTTATGGGTTAAACCCAATTATATTCTATGATATGATTTTGATAAGATATTGGTTATGCAAAGAATGAGATCACATATATGTCTATTGATTATGGCTCTTTGAGCTTTTTGGGTGCTTGCACCATTTTGTATATGAATGGGCTATTCTTATGCATGTTTATTATGACTATGAAATTATGGTTTTGGCATTTGAGCCTAAGTATGAAATATTATGAAAGGTGTTTGATTTTAAGCCTAATTGTACATTGAAATGTTTTTGGCAAAATTTGTATCTCTTTGAAAGCATGTATAACTATTTATATTATAAGTATTCTTGTGAGATAACGACTTAGCACCGACGGAAGAAGGCTTCTCTCTCTTTCCTCGAACTATGTGCCTAGCATAGGTTCCTTTTCAAAATGGGAGGCCCGTAAGGAAAGATGCCTCCGAAATAGGGTTTCCCATAAGGAGAAGAAATGATATGATATGATATAATATGTCTTATGTGAAAATCTTATCCGAAATGGGAGACCCATAATGAAGGTTGCTTCATACAAAATGGAAGGCCCGTAAGGTGAAGCATGGTTTACCCTTGGCAAGTAGACTACCTCTTTACCGATGAGGGGTAATCATTGGGATTCCATGTAGTAGCTCGGTTGGTCTTACTTATGTTGGTTGAGGTCACATCCCCACTATATATATGAGCATCATTTTCACTTCATGCATCATGAACTTCATAAAATCTTGTTATATCACCTTCTTTGCTATATATCTCTTTCTATATTATGTGCCCTTTCCATCTAACATTGTATGCAGGTTTTGGTAAGTTACATGCATTGCACCCTGCATACTTAGTACATTCAAATATACTAATGTATAATTTTGCCTGCATGACCTGACCATGGAGGGACCGAAGATTTCTTTCATCCACTATTTGATGGCTAGATTAGATTTTGAGACAATTTGTTGTGGTGAGTCCTATCTTCCAAGGACAAGCCATCATTCCTATACCTTAAGTTGATTTTATACTTGAGGGTAAGCTCGAAACATGTCTTGGCCCCCGTATATGGAAGATACTAAGTCCTGAATTGCCCTCATAGCGTGAGTCATACTTACTCGTCTCTTAGTCATTATGTGCTACATGCTATGTGAATTCATGCTAATCTCTTTCCCTAAGATATCCCCATAGCGGGAGTCCTACTTTCCCATCCCTTATAACTATGTGTTTAATTTCGAATGCACTTCCGAACCCGTCCCTTAGAACTATGTGTTAATTTTCGAATGCGCTTCCGAACCAATGATGTGAATTTTGGTACTTTGAGGTTTGTTTGGGGACTCTCGGGTTCCCTTTCGCCCTATCAATCCTAGACCGTAAGTCCGGGTCGTGATATTATCGGTTAAAGAAACTTCCTGATGACGAAAGTTTAATTTGATTTAATAGAATTGCGTATAATTGAGTTGATTTGAAAATTATTGGTTTATTTTAATTTTTGAACTTGCATATCATATTGGATCGAGTTGTACTTTGCTCTTGCTATTAAGTTCTCTTTTGAGGTTTGTTCTATTCGGTCATATTATACATTGTACATTCGACATACATGCATCATTTTATGATGTAAATATAAGTGTTAGAGATCCTCCGCAGACACTTTATTGAAGATCTAGTGACACCTCCTTACTTTTGGAGGAACCTTTTATTTAGCTTATTTCTTTTTATTGTCTTAAGGTAGCCTTGAACATGTCTTGGCACCTTCTTATGAGTTGATAGAGGCTTCATAGATTGAGTCAATAGAGTAAACTGGAGTCTGTCTTACTTTCAAAGTCAATGAAAAACTATTATTATTTATTTGAATTGAAACATTGAGTAATTTAATAAGAGAAATCTTGAAATTTTTTATACACAAGGATTTGAATGCCCACTTGAGTACTTTCTTTTGTTTTATTAAGCCTTCTGCTAACTGAATAAGTAAATTGAGCCAAGTAGCTCACTTGGGACCAACAATGGTTTCTGAGTGTCAATCACGCTTAGGTGCCCTCTCGGGGCGTGACAAATTACGACGGCGTAATCAAGATTGCGAAAAAATTCAATTTAAAATATTTTTATGGTGTAAAATTATACTTTGTATATCTACTATAGTAAAACAAATAATTGGTATTGCCTTGTAAAACAACATCATAGATATAATACTTTATAACTTAAATTTTTTACCAATAAAATTTTTTAAGCATAGGTAATTTTTTTCATATATGTTGCTCTACAACAACAACATACCTAGTGAAATCCCACAAGTGAGGTATGGGGAGGGTAGAATGTACGCAGACCTTACCACTACCTCATAGAAGTAGAGTGTTGCTCTAATTATTTATTAATTTGATAATAATAACTGATATATAGTTGATGAGATTATAATATAAGGCATTATATAGTTGAACCTAACAAAAATCACATTTACGATACATGATTTTAATTAGTGTAAAATTTGATTATTTTTTAGTGTAGGTTATTCATTACGTTTAAAAATAACCGTACACCAAACTTAACCCTTAATATACTACGTAGTTAATATGCTCAACTTTAAAATTAAAAATTTTAAAACAGTGTTTTAATTATAATGATTTATACTCCAATAGATATGTAATTTCATTATATTTTAATGTAAGTTATTCATTGTGATTAAAAGCGGTCACTAATATCAATTTTTTTAACTAAAATATATAAAATTGAAGAGAGAAATAAAAGAAATTTATTCAAAAGAACTGAAACGGAATTAAGAGAGGAAAAAAATTTCAAATAATACTAGATGATAGAATTGAAGAGAGAGGGAGAGAAAAATCTTTCCAAATAACAAAAGAGATTTTGTTAAAAAAAAAAAAAGAACATAATTGAAGAGAGATTAAAGAAAAAATTCCAAACAATAAGAAAGATTAAAAAAAAAAGAAAAAAAAGGAGAAAATTCAAGAGAAAGGGAAATCCCTTTTTTTCCAAAAATAAGAAAGAGAGAAAAGAATAACATTTTTATTAAAAAAAAAACAATATGCCAAAATGATAAGTGTAATTGGGATTTTTTAAAAAAATAAAGACAATACAGTGTAAATGATTTTGGGGATAGAGAGTTTTTTAACCAACAAAGAAGAAATAGTAATTTAATAATTATACGAAAGCCAAAAAATATTATAATATTTATCAAATCCCAAAAAATTGACGCATGAAATAAAAAAAAAGATTAATTTCATAAATAAACTACCTCAAAATCTGCCATTTGAAAAAAAAAAAATTAATGCCATAACTAAACTATCTCTAAATCTACGCACAAATAGGAAAAAAAAAAGAAGAGAGAAAATAAAAGCACCATAAATAAAATTGTCCCTTAATCAGTGCATTAATGGGACTTGATCTGTTGAAAAAACTAAAATTAAAAATATCAATTTTTTGTTTATTCTTGTAATTAAAAATCTAATTTTGTAAATAAAATTGAGTATGCATATTATATATATAGTTACAATATATCCCCACCATTTGTATATTTACAAAAATTCCTTAAAATGACCATTATGCGGATACACTGGCGTCATACATGATTCATAAGTCATTATTCATTGTAATCAATATCTGATGCAGTGAATCAGCTATGTGCTAACTATTTTATTGCAATGAATCATATTGTATGATCCATTGAAAGGCATAAATTCCCCCCTGAAGTTGTCTCGAAAAGTTTTTTACACACTTCAACTATTTAAGTGACCTATTACACACTTATACTGCATAAAAGTGAATTTTTTTAACTCTTCCTACCCCAAAACCCCAAGCGCGTTTCAGTCAACCTTTACTAGCGCGTTATCCATCTAACAAATCATTTTTAAATTTTTTTTAATTAAAATTATCCTTTTTTTAATTAAAAGGAACCTTTTCCCAAATAAATAACTCTAAAAAATACTTCATCTCCTTCTTCTCCAAACATCAACATCAATATTGCCAAAAATAATCCGGTCCAAAATTCAATTTGACCGAAATCGAAATCCATTCTTCTTGATTCTTCTTCTTCTTGATCGAGCTTCTTCATAAATTCACATTAACAATGGTAATTGAAGCTCATCAACTTTTTCTTCCAAAACCCCCTTTCTTTTCTCCTTCATTCTCTTCTCCACCACCACACTTTTCTTCTTTCCTTTTTCACCCTTCTTCTCTCTTTAGCTCTCCTCCATTCGATTCTTCTCTCTCTATATACTCTTCTTTCTATCCTTTCTCCATCTCTTCCTTTCCTTCTCCGCAGACCACCATCCCTCCGCCCATATCCACCGCCGTTTTCCTCCTTCTCCAGAACCCTAATCCAGTTACCCTCTTTCTCATATTATCGCCTATTTTTGGAGGCACCGTGATTCTCCTCCGTTTCTATATCCTAAATTCTGCGAGAAAGTATTTTACTCCGACGACAATTGTATCCAATCACAGTGATTTGAAGTTTGATGAGAGTAAATTCGAGGTGATTTTTGGGGTTTCTCATGGGGTCTCGATGAAATTGGTTGTGGATGTCAATTTATTTGCTTTGTACTTTATTTCAAATGGTAAGATTGAGGTTTTTGCTATGAAGCACTTGGCGGTTGAGGAGCTGAAATTGATAAAGTGTGTCGTGATTGATTATTCTCTGTCGATGTTTTCCATTAATGCTTCTTTTGGGTTCCTGATTTTGGGGGAAATGATAGGGTCAGGGTGTTTCCCTTGCTATCATTGGTCAAAGGAAGAGTTAAGAGAGAGAGAGGAAGGGTGCAGCTACGAAAAGTTTGAATGGTGGATCAAAAAAAGATAAGATGGAGATAAAAAAGCTACCTTTACGAAATGGGATGATTCATTATATGAATACTGACATTTGTACTGGTGATCATAGCAAATTGACGGGCATGAAAACAGAACTGAATTTACCTTCCAATGGTGTATTGGATGTAAGGATCGAGAATTGCACTATATCCTGAAACGGATATAGGTGAAAATGAAACAGGTTCATTTAATACGTGGCATTCTAATGGGGCGAGTGCATCTCACTCTCTACATAATATCTGGGTTTGGGGTAGGAAGGGTGAAATAAATTCACTTTTGTGTAATATAGGTATGTGATAGGTCATTTAAATAGTTGAAGTGTGTAAATGACTTTTCGAAACAATTTGAAGGGGAAATTTATGCCTTTTCCCTTATATAAACCTATATAAGTTATGTGGATACACTGATCATTATGCGGATATACTGGCACTCATACATGATTCATAAGTCATGATTCATTATAATCAACATCTAATGCAGTGAATCAGTCATGTGTTAAACTATTATTGCGATGAATCATGTTATATGATCCATTGTTATACAAACCTATATAAGTTATCTGATGAATTGAATCAAATATGTGGTGTATCGTATATCTTGATTCATTTTTGTGAAAACTTATTTGTATTCAATATAGAGTATCTTAACACATGATATATCATAATTGCATGATTCTTGGTTATACAATTTTTATATAAGTTATCTAATGCATTGAATCACGCTATGCTAAATTATAAATCAATATTTCAATATTTGAAATAAATAATAATAGTTTTTCAAAATTGAATCTGAAAGTAAGACAACTTTACTATCTTCTATCTAACTCAGTCTATGAATCCTCTATGCACTCATAAGAAGGTGCCAAGACATGTTGAAGGCTACCTCAAGACAATAAAAAGAAAGGAATGAACTAAAATAAAAGGGTTCCTTCGAAATTAAGGAGGTCTCACCACTGTCTGTGACTGATAGATCTTCAACGAAGTGCTTGCTGAGGAACTCAAAAACCTATACCTGCATCATAAAATGATGCAGCATCGAGTGGCATCAGTACGTGGAATATACGGTATGTAAGATGACCAAAAAGTATTAAGAACAAGATACTCACCTTAAAATTGAACTTTGAGATAGCTTAATTGACAAAAGTATGTCATGCAAGTTAAACGTATGTTTTGAACTTGTTTAAAAGTGTAACTTAGTATAAAGAAATACTGACTGTAATGCATTAATGAACACAACTCAATATATAAAAATTCTAATACGCAAATGCTCAACTCTACAAATAGCTCAACATAATTAAATATGCAATATAATAAAAAGATTTAATAAAGAAATAATAAATCTTAGTGTGTAAAATAATAAAATGTACTTCTTAGGGAGTTTCTCTATTCGACAACCATCACTATAAGCTTCATGATGATACAACATCTTGCCCACGCTGCCAGAGTCGTCATATACTTTGTCGAGGTAAGGAACAAAAACTAGAATAGTGGATCCATCCCAAAACTAGGTCATCTCAGTGGCAAGTGAGGAGTTGTACCTTGGTACAATCCTATCCTATGTTGGCTACGTAGTTTATGAGTTCAAGTTATTATTATTATTACTCTCACTCATATTGATGCTCAATACTACTCCCAAAATCATTAATTATATGTTCATATTTAAAAGAGTATCTTACTCAAAGTATTACTTTCTTCTCTTTGGGACTTAGCCCAACTTAACTTTTCTCAATACTGTCTAAAATCATAGGCTTCAAGCTTCACTATTCATAAAATACTTATACTAATATTTTACTTGAGTTTTAAGCAAGATTTCAAACTTCATAGATTTCCGTAGTAACTTCAGGGCTTACTAAAAGTAGTATCTCAACTTAAGACCCAAATTTAGTAAAAAACAATTAGTAAATCTCATGTTTTTCTTCAAAACTCATTAAATAATGCATTATCTCATCAAAACGTGTTCCTCAAAATATAACTCTTTGAACTTAATCCAACTTTCAGGTATGTAAGGCTAATCAATCCATTAAATACTCATAGCATTGGATTAAATGAAAATTTAGTAAATCTCTTTCTTTTCTTCAAAACTCATTAAATAATGCATTATCTCAATGCTATGAGTAGCCTTACATTCCTGAAAATTGATATTACCATCGAAGTTTGGTGAATACTTGCTTTCTTAGAGAAAATCCTCAATCTTGGTAGTTCTTTTAAACTGAAAGAACTTGGAAGGACGTTGGTTGAAGCAAATATCTTTGATTCTTTAGTTCTTAACTTAGAATCTTTAGAGTTCTTGATGAAGAACCTACATTCTTGAAAAAGAAGGGAGAGGGTTTTTAATTATGAAAAGTGACGTTTTATGCGTTTTAGGACCTTAAATAGATCCCCAAAGGTTTTAGGATGAAAATACCCTCAAAATAAAAAGAAAAAAACGTCATTAGCTTATCCAGTAAGGGTCTGCATCAGGTCCGTGACACACTTCGGGCACGGACCTTCAGACAACTCTGCACCCTTTCACTAAATTGGTCATAACTTTCTACTCCGAATTCAAATTAAGGCAAAATGTAATGTGTTGGAAAGACAATTCAAATATCTTTGATTTGATATATTATGATTCACTTACATCATTATACTTTAGGATATATGGTCATTTGAAATTGATCCTTCTATTGACTCATACGAAAACTTAGTTGCTAGAAATTCTTTGGACTTGGCTTGATGTAAAAGATCCCTTATGACTCTAAAACACATCTAATATACTTTAAATACTTAGGAGTTCATCCTAGCATGTATATACACACTTAAAAGTCACTGGTCCATCTAATATTTATAAAATCTTACGTTATAACTCAAACGCTAAGAAAGTTTTTAACTTAACTTCGTGCTAGAGGGTTCGTGTGACCTTAGATCATCTCAAATTCTATTCCCATATTAAGAAATTGACTTTAATACTTATACTCAATTAAGAATCATTAACCAAAATCCTATATCATATGAAGGATGGCTCAGTCTCAGCTTAAAAAGAAATTGGAGTGTCACACAAATCTCACAAAAATCACTATATTTTTATAATGAATCAAACAGAGGATGGTTGAAAAAAAAAAGAACGCAAAGAAGTTAGGAAAAAAAGAACGCTAAGAAGCTGTAAGAAAAAGAAATAAAGATGAATCAGGCATGTGTTAAATCAATTAATTTTCAACTAATCATTTTATCAAACACCTCACGTGCATAATTTTTGCTACAACAAAACTCACAAAAATCGCTATATTTTCATAATGAATCAAACAAAGGATGGTTGAAAAAAAAAGAACGCAAAGAAACTGGAAAAAAGAATGCAATGAAGCTGAAAGAAAAATAAATAAAGATGAAGTCTAAAAAAGAACACGACACAAGTGTGAAGAAGTAAAGTGTATCAGACGTAAATAGAAAAACAGGAATTTTAGAAATTTATAGAAATAGTAGGGAATATTTGAAAATACTCAAACATAATACGGTACTTTCGTAAATTTTCCTATATATTATTAAGGTAAATGCTATTGGGCCATAAAATTTGGCCACAATGACAAAACAATATGTTCACATAATAAAGTAGTTTTTTTTTACATTTTTGCCCTTTGTCTATAAAATAAAATAAAACTAAATATATTTTTCACTCAATACTATTTCCAAAATATTGAAAATGATTAGTGGTTAATTATGTGATGATTTCTAGTCAAACATTGAAAAAGGAACCATAACATTTTCCTATATTTTTATTCTTGAAAATAAATATGCTAATATGTGTATAACATATTTAACTAATAATTTATTGTTGAGGTGTATAAATGTGTGCATATTTTTTTCTTAATTAATTTATTACTAGTTGTGATTTTTAACATTTTATCTCTAGATTAAGTTATTGCCGAATGAAGTGTGTAACATGAATAAACGTTACTAGCAGTAACGTTTTAAGCATAAATTGTATCTGTGAGTAACGTTTTATAATATGTAACTCATAAGTACATTTTATGTTTAAAACGTTACTCACACTAACATTTATTAAAAATATTGACACTCAAATTTGACCAACCTAATTCATCTTAGATTGTTATTTAATTAAAATAGATATTTTTATGCTTTTTTTAAAAATAATTTATATTAAATTTTATCCAAATAATTGCATAATTTTAACATTCATAATTTATGAAATTTATTTGTTTATTATTATTTTTTTTGGTAACTACTTTTCATTACCGGACAATTAATATTTACATATTTGAAACTCTGGGTTTGGACAGTCCCAACCTCAGAGCTCTATTCTTTCCCTGTGCTAAGTTGACTACCTAAACTAGACTATGGATAGTAATTATAATTTTGCAAATAGTTAGCCAGTTTGGGATATGTACTACTTCTACCATGAATTTCTTGGACACATTGCCTAGTAATTGCCTCTATGTTGCGCTTTGGTTTTCTTAAATATTATGTTGTTCGTCTCTTGCCACACCAAGTAGACTCTACCTGCCATTGCTATTCTGTAAATCTCTACTCTTGCTGACTTCCCTGAAGCATGTATTATTATCCAATCTACTTCTTCTAGCCATCCCTTTCTTCCTCTAGTGATATTTATCCATCCAAGTAGCTTGTGCCATATTTTTCTTGATTCTGTGCATTCAAAGAAGAGGTGTTGGTGACTCTCAGGTTCACTATTACATAGGGAGCATGTTGTGTCTGTGATTAGTCCCCATTTCTCTAATCTATCCTCTGTATAGAGTTTTCTATGTATTGTTAGGATCAAAATGAATATCCACTTGAGTTTTTCATGATTGTTATGCACCACTCTTCTCCAAGGTACTTTCATGTATTCTCCCTTTAGCTTGTTGTATGTGTTTTTTATATTATATGTCTTAGCTTCCAGTGTTTCCTCTATACTCAGTCATGCTTCTTCAAGCCATTTTCCTCCTTGCAATATTTTCTTGACAACCTATGATGCTTGATTTGCTTGTGTTTCCCAAGGTTTATTTTCCTTTATGTAGTATGCATGCACCCAGACTATCCACAATTTATCTTTCTTATTTGCCAAGTTCCACAGCAACTTGATTATTCCTGTTTTGCTCCATATTTGTATATCCGCAATATTTAGCCCCCTGCTACTTTAGGTTGACATAGTGTATCCTATGCTACAGGTGTTTTACCTCTATTCTATACTTCTCCATTCCATAAGAATCTTTTACATAAGATTTCCACTTGTTGTAAAATTTTCTTAGGCATGAGGAAGATCTAAGACTAGAAATTTTGAACTGATAGCAGCACACTTTGAATCAGCTGTAGCCTTCCTGCACATGATACGAATTTTACACTCCAAGCCTGTATGCTTTGGATTATTCTGTCTATCATTGGTTGGCACTAGCTAATTGTGAGCTTCTTTGTATTCAGGGGTACTCCCAAATACCTGAATGGTAATAGGTCCTTCTTAAAACCTGTGTATCTTAGCATCTCTTCTTTTTGTGAATCAGCTACCCCTCCAAAGTATATATTGCTTTTGTTCTGGTTTGTAATCAATCCTGATACTTTTGAGAATTCCTGGAAGCTTTCAAACACTATCTTTACTGACTGCAAATCTCCCCTGCTGAATAACAGTAGATCATCTGCAAAACTTAGGTGAACAATATTCTATTTTTGGCATTTGGATGGAATTTGAACCCTTTCTTGTCCTTCAGTCTCTTCAGCAATTTGGTTAGGTATTCTATGGCTAGAGTGAAGAGATAAATAGGTATTGTATCATCTTGTCTCACTCCTCTTTTTCCCTTGAACTCTGGACTTGAAACACCATTAATATTGATTGAGTAGGTTACTGTTCTTACACAAGCCATGATCCATTTAACAAATTTATCAGGTATCTGCAGCCCACTTAGTACATCTTCAAGAAATTATCATTCAACAGAATCATAAACTTTTTGTATGTCTATTTTTATCATACACCTAGGTGAAATGCCTTTCTTACCATACCCTTTTACAAGTTCATGACTATGAATGACATTATCTTGTAACATTCTACCAGGTGCAAAAGCAGTTTGGCTTGGATCTATCAGATAATCTAGCACATCTTTTAGCCTACTAGTAAGCATCTTAGAGATTATTTTATACAAAATAGTACAACAAGAAATAGGTTTGTATTCTTTGATGGAGCTGGGGTGTTTGACTTTAGGAACTAAGGTTACCATGGTTCTATTCACAGGCCTATATATTTCATTGGTTCTAAAGAAGTTTAGGACAGCCTACGTTACCTCTTCTCCCAGAATTGGCCATGCTTTCTTGTAGAAAAGTGAATTGAAGTTATCTCCTCTTGGAGCTATGTTATCATCAATGTTTTTCAAAGCTATCAACACATCTTCCTTGGTGAAGTCCCTGATTAGTTCTAATTGTTATGCCCTTTGAAGAACTGATCTAGCTTTTAAGATTTCCTATTTGCTACTGCCATATGAGGATTTGTTTTACCCAATAGGATGGTGTAGAAATCTACTGCCTCTCTTATGATTACTTCTTGATCCATTATAGTTATGCTATCATCCTTTATCAGCATGGTAATTTGATTTTGTGCTTTCCTTTTTTTCATTTGTGTAAAGAAGAACTTGGTATTAGAATCACCCAGCTTGAGCCATTGGACCTTAGATTTTTGCTTGTAAATGGATTCTTCAATCATGCTTCACTTGTTCAGTTTTTCCTTTAAATCCTTTTCTACTTCCCTGAGTATCTATGGAACTATTGCTGTCCTCATTTGTTGTTATTTCTCTTCTGGTTCTTTTCTCATTCTAGTCACTCTTTCTGAAACACCTCTAAATTCTTTCTGATTTAACTGTTGTATTTCTTGTTTTACCTTCTTCAGATTCTCCCAAACCCCTTGCATTCCTCTTCCTTGTATTTGCCAACCCTTCTTTACTCCACTTTCAAACTCTTGATGTTGTGCTAAATAGTTATAGAACTTAAATGGTCTCACATACTTATCCTTCTACTCAATTACATCAATGCATAGACTTATCTGGGAACATAGGATCCATTACTCTCACTTGTCTTGGTGGCATACTGATTATCCATTTATCATTGACCAGAACTTTATCAATTCTGCTATATACATGACCAATAATCTATGTGAAGTCCCTCCCTATTATAGGTATCTCTGATAAGTTGCATTGACTCACACATTCCCAGAAGTCTTTCATTTCTCCCATTTGTACCTGACTTCCAATTGGTCTGTCATCAGGGCTTAGTACAGAGTTAAAATCTCCTATTATTAACCATGGTCCATTGATTTGGCTATTAAGTCTTTGTATGTCATCCCATTGTGGCCCTCTTGTACTAGTTGAATGAAGACCATACACTGTAATGAGTTGGATTCCCATTCCATTATGTAATTGCACTATTCCATGGATATGTTAAGTAAACCTTTCTATTACTTGAATTTTTATCCTGTTTGGATCCCAAGCCAACCAAATTCTACTCCTGCTTTGTCCTATGGCATTAGTAGACCACTCCCATCCTAGCATCACTTTATTAATGATACTCCTACTCTTTTCTTCCTTTACTCTATGTTCATATAAAGCAATAACACTAACATTATTTTTTCTCAAAAACAGCCTTAGTTCTTTCTGCTTCACCACTTGGATGAAGCCTCTTACATTCCAAGATACTATTATTTATTGAGTTTATCAGGTGGTGCCTCCTCCGGTTCTCTCTCTTTATTTTCGCTCACCTCACCAACCTCATATCTACTGCTATAAGTACTTAGTGTATTTGTCTCTTGTTGTTGATGATTCTTTCTTGTAGTTTTGTGCTTGGCCACTTGCCATTCATTGGTCTGTTGTTTTGTATGTTGTTGTTTATTATTATTATAATTATTTGTTATTGTTATTATTATTATTATTATTATTATTATTATTATTATTATTTTATAAATTATTTTTTATTTTTATTATTGTTATTAATTATTTTCATTACCATAAATTGCTTTTATTATTATTATTGTTGTTGTTGTTGTTGTTGTTGTTGTTATTTTTCTTGTTCTTGTTCTTGTTCTTGTTGTTGTTGTTGTTGTTGTTGTTCTTGTTGTTGTTCTTGACCCGAATTTGACCCAATTGCTTGATAATTAATCTCGTCTAGTCATCTCATTTTAAATATAAGCTCATTTTCTTAAAACAATTCAAAAATACCTATTTTAATTAAATAACAATCTAAGATGGATTAGGTCGATCAAAATTATCTTAATAAACATTAATGTGAATAACATTTTAAACATAAAACGTACTTGCATTGTGAGTAACATATTATAAAACGTTACTCACAGATACGTGTTACGCTTAAAACGTTACTGCCAGTAACATTTATTCATATAACACCGTCACCTCTATCAATTTTTAACCGTTAATTTTTTTAAATAAAATATAGCCTAAAACGCTACTGAGAATATGTCTATACTAGTTTTGTGAAAAAAAATTTAAAAAAATGTATTATTTTGGTAAATTGGTCAAACTCTTACTTCATCAGAAGGAATATCAACGACGAGCATCAAGTTACATTAGTTATCCTTTGTCACTTATATGACTATCAGCTATTGCCTGAGAGCAAGTTATATTGGCAAATATATATGAACAAACTGGGTCAAATTGATCTCTTCATATGACTTTGTTCAAGAATAATATGCTCTATATATGTTGGATGTGTGTAAAACATGGGAGCATTCGGGACAATGCGAATTGGAGAAGGAAAAGAAAGATAACAATTATTAATGTCTTTTTAATAATTAAAAAGATTACTTTATTAAATGTCTTTTTTTTATAACAAGTATATGTAATGATTAACAATTTATTAAATTAACATAACATAGGAAAGGATAAGACTTGTACGATCAATATTATTAATGCTTGACGCTCTTTGGTTCGACATATATGAATTATATGCATAATTTCTATAATTGTTGACATTTATCAAATCTAAAATATTTTGAGTTGTCGTAATTGTAATATTTTATAAATTATGATTGAAAATTATTTAATTATATAATTTAATTTTTAAAATATAATAATTAAAAAAATTACTTCATTGGATATCTTTTCTTGAACAAACATAAGTAATGATTCACAATTTATTAAATTAGTATAACATAGAGGATAAGACTTGTACAATCAATACGATTAAAGTGTTGTCACCAAGACCAAGGGATGAAATTCAAGTGGTAAATGCTTTTGGTACTTTGAATAACTATGCAGGGAAGCACCAGTGGGGAGAAGTATATGATGCTAGGTAATGAGGGAATGGGAACTATGCAGCTAGTTATATGGAATGTTAAAGGACTGAATAAGTTTTATAAGCAAAAGGAGTTTAAGAGGTTTATGGAGAAGAATAATGTTAGAATAAGAGATATTTCAGAGCATAAAATAAAGAAGGGGCTTGAAAATAGTCCTACAAAATGTTGCTCCTGGTTGGAATTATGAAGAAAACTATGATCACTTTGATAAGGGAAGAATTTGGGTATTGTCGGATCCTTAGGTTGTGGATTGTGCAGTGGGAAGCAAGTCAGACCAATTCATACATGTTAGAGTGACAGTTAAAAATAGTGGAATGCAATTTATGTTTTTTGTTGTATATGGGTTGCATACAATAGCTGATAGGGCTAAAATATGGGAAGATCTCAAAGGGCTGGAAGCTGTGGTACAAGGGCCTATGCTATGTATGGGGGACTACAATGCCATCTTGCAAGCTGAAGATAGGGAATATGGTAACCCAGTCCAGGCTACTAAAACTAAGAATTTTAATGAGTTCATGATTAATGCAAAGATGCAAGAATTGGAACTATTGGAGGCACATACACTTGGACAAATGGGCATACATGTAGCAGGATAGATAGAGTCATCGTTAATGCAGACTAGATATTGCAAATGCCAGCCATGGAAGTACACATACTCAGACTAAATGTATCAGACCATTCTCCTCTCAGTTTGACACTAGATAGGACTTGCAATGCTAAGGCCAGAAATTTAAGATTCTTTAATTGTCTGGCAGATCACCCAAGGTTTCTCCAAATAGTAGAACAGGCTTGAAAAGGAAATAATAAAGGAGACATGAAAGCTATTTGGTGGAAACTCAAGCAAGTAAAAGAGGCTCTAAAGGAAATCAACAATGTTGAATTCAAGGGAATAACGAATAGGCTGTAGCAAATTAGAGAGCAATTTCAAACAATTTAAGAAACAATGTGTGATCATAACTTAATATAGATATATAGTGATCAGGAAAAGGTCCTAAGACAGCAAATAGAGAAATAGAGTCTGATAGAAGAAAGTGTTATAAAACAGAAGTCAAGGACACAATGGCTGAAGTTAGGTGATTCAAATACAGGGTATTTCTTTACCCACATGAAGAATATAATAGCTGAGAATACTATCAATAGTCTCACAACAGATTAAGGTTAAGTAATACATACTCAAGGTGATATAGAGGCAAAGGTAATGAGTTTCTATAAAAGATTGTTGGGGAAGGCTTCAGTAAATTTGCCAAGTGTAGACACTAAGATAATGAAAAGGGGTAGTATTCTGGATAGAGCTCAACAGATCCAACTAGCAGCTCCAGTTAAAGGATAGAAGTGGTGAATAAATTACAAGGAATTAGTGATTTTAAAGCTTCAAGAAGGGATGGACTGAATGAAATATGTTTTTAAAAAGCAAGGTTAGTAGTGGGGTAACAAGTCATCAATGTAGTGCTCCAATTCTTTAACATAGGACTAATGTATCAACCTATCAATTATACAAGTGTGACCCTTATTCCCAAAGTGAAGAATCTTACTAGAATCAGTGAGTATAGACCTATTTCCTGCTATTCAACAATTTACAAAATCATCTCCAGGGTGATCACTACAAGATTGAAACAGGTCATGGAAACTTTGGTGGACAACAACCAATCAGCATTTGTACCAGTGAAGAACTTGATAGATAAAGTAATTCTAAGTCATGAGATCATCAAAGGTGAATACCAAAACGGGCAGAATCATTCTAGCAAATAAAGTTCATGTGTTGTTCTACCTCTTATGCATTTCATTATTGGCATATCATACTTCTTTCATTGTCATATTGATTTGTATGGTTATCTATATGTCATATGCTGCCTATACAGTTCTAAAGCTCCAATAATGTGACAACTAAAAGATCATCTCAAAGGTAATTGAAAGGTAAAGTACATTGTTTATAAATAGGTGGCAGCCCGAGGGGGCTAGATTACTAGCCTAGTATATGGACGATCTTATCACGGGGGGCAGCCCGAGGGAGCTAGAATACTAGCCTAGCATATGGACAAACCCAATACAGTTTACCCCTGATCAGTTGGGTCTTTTACAGTATATGATGTGCACAAATTTTTACAGTAAAGGTAAAGTGACTAAAAGAATATA
>DF359575.1:58402-73692 GCA_000787875.1 Solanum virginianum
CCTACCTTACATACTCAGTACATTATTTCGTACTAACGTCCCTTACGGGGGACCTGCATTTCATGCTGCAGGTACAAGTGCTAACAGATCTCCTCAGTAAAGAGTATAGGACATCCAGCTACTAAAACCAAGCTCCAGGTTGCTTCGGAGCTTAGTGTGTCTAGAGTTGTATTTATGTATTGTATAGGGACTACAATGCCATCTTGCAAGCTGAAGATAGGGAATATGGTAACCCAGTCCAGGCGATCTGCCTTAACGGGATTTGGGGCATGACAATTTTTAAGGATTTTGACCGAGAAACTTTTGAAAAGAATATATTTTCAGTAAAGTTTTCAACTTCATTTTTGGGCCTTTTCTCGATCTTCTAGGGCTCTGACTGTGGACTCAGAATGATGTGGGAATTATGTTATGAGAATTGGTTTGACATTTTAAATGTGGGCCGCAATTTTCTCCATTTTAGTCATAATTGTGGTATTTTCACCCATTTCTTGAGATTTTACAGCCAAATCAGCTGTAATGATCTTGTAACTTATGTTTTGATAGTTGAGCAGCATAGGAAGGCAATTCAGAGGGGAAAAACTTGGCTGGATTAACTTAGAGCAAGAGACATTGGATGCCAGGTAGGCTAGGCTTTCTCTAAACCCTAGATTGAGCTAAAATGTTTGTATATTTGAGTTGGAATATGTAGAAATGTACTGTTTATGGATTGAGTTGTGGATTATATGTTATATATGGCTGGATGCAATTTATATGTTGTATATATAAAATTTTATGGGACGGTAGTTGTTATATTGAGGGTTGTGCTGGATGTAGCTGTTATATTATCTGAGTTCTTACATTATATGATTACGAAAGGGCCTAAAAGGGGTTGGCTGGAGTTGTGAACATGTGACGGGTATGTAGAATGAGCTTGACTCTTGATTGTATATGTGTGTGATCTGAGGCTACTAGAATATACTAGCTATTGAGGTTGCCTTGTGATTACTTTCTACCTTATGCACTGAATCTAGTATCTATATCTGGTTGGTACGTATATGCATAATGTGGTTATGATTATCTATATCTTTTTTGAGTACTTCTGGTAGAATTTCCTAATTAAATATGATTTTGTGTTGCCTTGTGATTTATATGATCCTGTTATCTGCTATGTACTTATGTCACTGGTTAGTGACTGGAGAAACACACCATGTTCTGGAGATGGGTATAGTGCCTCCCCCTCCCCCACCATGGGAGCCTTATATTCTGGGATATGAAAGGTGTTACTACTGATCCATTGGCGGGTTAGAGATGGGAATGTGACCCTGGTAGCAAGGTGTAAGCTATATCTTGGCACTTCCCGGGGTTATCCATGACGAAACACTAGCTATGTGGGGTAGTCCTGGGGACTAGCACCCTAGTGGGTTTTGGCACATGGTTGCCTTGGGCAATATACCTTATAGCAGCTGGGTTGCGATATGATTCTAAGCAGGCGGCATCCTTGTGATTGTCTAGTCTCTCAGGCCTTACCTTAGGTTACACCGACGCTGCCCTATGAGCTACTTTACACGGAGAAAAGGCCTAGTAAAGGTTGAATATGGGTTATTTCCATGGGGTGGGAATGTGTTCTAACTCAACTTGTTCCTATATGAAGGTGTAGAGCTTGTTTCTATTCTGATATGTTGACCAGGAGACTGTGTATTAATTATATGTCATACTACGGCTTGACTCTAGTATAGATATGACTCGGCTGGGTTTGAGTATCCTGGATATTTATGATTTGCCATAATAGTCTATATTTACTCTAGGCACTTACAATTAGCGAGGTTATGGTATACTTGGCCTTGGTGAGGCATGATTTTGCAGTGACTTGTGATATATATATATTTTGGTGTATTGTTGATAGTTGTGGTGCGTTGGTTCATTTCATTTGATGTTGAGGTATCTGTTGTATCTGAAAGCGGTGGTGATTGCGATTATATGGGTTAGATTGAAATTATGGGATACCTACGTTGAGAGTGTCATCGCCTACATTCACTCTAGGCACGATGTGATTATTGTCGCTTACGCTCACTTTGGGCACGATATGACTTTGGAGTTTTGGATTTGAATAGATTGGTTGAGTGAGTAGTTGATTGATACTTCGGGCCCTAGATGATGTTCCCCATTGTTGTTCGAGCACCGGTGACCACGCTTGAGTATTCGAGTTCACGAGTTACGCGATACTTCGAGCCCTAGATGATGTTCCCCATTGTTGTTCGAGCACCGGTGACCACGCTTGAGTATTCGAGTTCACGAGTTACGCGCCTCGAGTTTTGAGTTCTGGTGGTCACGCTTGAGCGTCAGGTAATGGATATCGATTCTGCGGATTGAGAGTCGACTGAGACTTGGGTCAAGGACCCCAATTTATGTTCCATAGGGATAGGCCTCGTGATTGATATTCTGTGGGGCTGGGCCCCGTGATTGACATTCTGAGATGAGACACTATTGTTTATGCGAGAGGGATTCTTTCTCTGACCAAGGATACATCCCACCGTTATGTTGAGTGTCAGACCATATGACCCTGGCTGACTGCTTGAACATAGGCTAGGTCAGAGGACTATAGATCGGGTGCCACATGCCGGCACAAGGTCGAGGACCCAAATGACTTGTGATGGTTGGGGCGAGGCCTCATGATTACTTACCCATGGATCCACTCACCTATTTATACCCTAATTGTGCATAGGTGTACCTCCTGGGACTTATGGGGGCTCGAGGGGCATTTAGGCTTAGATACTAGGTCTTACACCCACATATAACTTACCCTTGTTCCGATGATGCAGAGAGCTGGGCTCTGTGATGGTTACATGGGATTCTATGATGGTTCTATGGGATTCTATTATGGTTTTATGGGATTTTGTGGTGGTTCTGAGGGATTCTATGATTTTCTATCGGCATTATTATTGTGCATGGGTGTACCTTATGCACTTATGGGGCCCTGGTTGGCATATAGGCATAGATACTAGGGTCTTGCACCCGCGTACAACACTATGCCTTAGTTGGAGGCTATTGTAGTATGAGCCTATGCAGTTTTGTCAGTGGTATGGACGTTCGTTACTTGGGTTGGTTCGGTTATCATTGTTCATCTCCTTAGTTGGCTCAGTGGTGGTTTGAGGGTTTCCAGACATGCTTATGCCTTTATCTGAGTTCGTTTTCCTACACTGTTGCAGTTTTCTTTATACTTGGGCTTTATATATGTTTACTATTTCACTCGGTCGGCCGATGAAGCCTACTGGGTTCCTTTTCTGGTACTTACCCCTACTTCTACACCTTTCCATGGTGTAGGTCTAGGTACGGACCATGATAGCTAAGTTGGGGAACTTCGGGAGCACTCAAGAGACTTATAGTAAGCACCGGCAGCTCTGGCTTCTTCCCTGTCTCCTTTCTGTTGATGGCCATCTTTTGTCTCCAGACATTGGTCTTGTATGGTAGTGTTATATATTTATAGATGCACTCTGATTTTGTATATTATTATGGTTATTGATATATGTATATGATATGCCTTGCCTCTATTGTAACTCTGTACAATTGACTTTCAGGTTCTGGGTAAGTTTCGATTATGTATATTGTCGTATTGGTTATGGGTTGGACTAGAAAGCTAGGACAGGTACCCCGCGGGTTGGGCAATTGGCTTGCCTGTAGGTGGGATCTAGCAGGTGCCATCATGATCCGGACCGAGTCGTGACACATTCCCTGTATATATGTGTTAATATATGCTTAATTAGTTATTAACAAAATGGCATAACAAGTATGGCTCAAGACTAGGATATATGTGCAGTGCACATGCGGTGAATCTAGTTGCCTTTAAAGTATGAACTTTAGAATTTTGGCAGGAGATTCACCGTTTACAGGGGTCAACGTTGGCCATGAGTACAGCTTATAAATTGGATCTTCCTAAGGCTGCTAAAATTTATTTTGTGTTCCATGTGTCTACCTTGAAACGATATGTTGGCGAACCAGTCGAACAATTCACACCATTAAAGCTCACAGAGACTGCATCATTAACAGATCAAACTGATCCCAACCTTGAGGACAAGGTTGTTTTTCAGGAAGGGAGTATTGTAGTGAACAAAAGAAGTGAAGTTGCTGACGAGGATGACACTGGGGCTGCCACAGAGAATAATCACATGGATATGCCACGTTGGAGTTCTAGAAGAGTAATTCTTCCTAAAAGACTTGGTGATTACGTTTGGAAGAGTAAGAGGTCCCATGACAAAAGGGAGAGTTTGTTGCAACAAGATGTATAAACAGGGAAGGCGTGGACAGAATGCGGGCAAGCAAAAGAATGATAGATCCTTCTGATTTCTCACATCTATTCTTCTAATTTCTCATCTCCTTCTTCAAGATATCCTCTCATATCTATTCTCTTTACTACCTCTTAGCTATTTCTTCTTGTATTTCAAATTACTTTAATTATAGTGTCCAGTGTTATTGTTTACAAGAAGTTGTAGTTGGCTCATTTTATTAATATAAAAGGGTCTTTGTGAGCTATTGTTATTGTTCAGTAGTAACGTCTTTGTTACTATTAGCCACTTAATTATAGAAAATATGTCCAACACAAGGTTCTCTTGCTTATACAGAAACTATAATTATTGATACACGTTAAAGGGTTTGATAAAGCGGATGGGGAGGATGAAGCAGGTTTTTGTTTTGAGCGTTGGTGATTCGGTTTCTGTGTTGGCATTTCGATGTTGAGGACAGGCAGGGAGTAAATGGAAAAATCCTCACTTATTATGGTGCCACCACACCGGACTAAACATTCTCTTATTATGGTGCCACCACACCGGACTAAACATTCTCTTTTAAGATTGGTTGTGTTGTTTCTCTTATGAGTATGGTTAAGATTGCATCTGAGATTAATGCTTAGGCAAAAGTTTCCTCCATCTGTGTTGCTCGACAAAATATTTGCCATTTAGTAGGGTCTACAGGTGTGTGTTGTTGTAGCATTAACTTGTAACTATTCTCATAAGATCAAAATAATTTGGCTTTTGTGTTAAATATTGCAGAATCTTGATATCAAGAATCTCATTAATGAGAACAAAGAAGCTCTGGCTGTATAATATGCTGCTGAATCAACTCTTAGAAGATTGTATGCAGACCAAAAGGACGATCAGTCGCCTCCTACCGAGTCCATTATTGCTCCTCCTGAAGTAGAGATTAAGATGTATAAGAACGAGGTATAACCCTATGTATATTCAGTTAAGCCTCTATATAACAATTGTCCTCTTTAACAACATTTTATTATAACTAACAACAAAATTATGTAAGATTGTTTTTCATAATATGTTTTCTATAACATCATTTTGCTATAGTAGCCAAAAAAACATCTGAACAAACAACATTGTTATAGAGAGATGTGACTGCGTGTTAAAATTTCATTTTGGAACTTACTTTTTTGTTCTGTTTTGTGTTGCCATCAACTTTTTTTCCAGATTGCAGCATTACAGAGAGATATAAGGGCTTTGCAAAGGCAAAATAAGTCGAAAAAGAAGCAGCATTGCTAGAAGCAGAAAGGATACCAAAGAGTGCTTCAGAAAGAGCTCTTATAGTTGAAGAAGTTCAGAATCAGAAGTTTGAGCTGGGAAGATAAATTGAAATTTGCCAGGGATGAGTTATAAAACCAGAATATAACAAGTTGTGTTGCCTGGACTCTTCAAAAAATTGATGGTTTGTGTTGGATCCTCCAACAATAGTGCATTTTCGCAGGATATGACACGGATGCAACAATATTTTTGGAGAATCTAAACAACACAGATAACAACTTAATAGATAGTATAGACATGAATTGCTCCTCATTTGCATGTAGGAGGAACACAAAATACTTGATAAGGCGAACTCTCGAAAGATTTTAGAAGTTGAGAGGCTCACCCAAACATTAAAGATCTTAAAGAGGCAATTCTTGCTGGAGGAGCAACTGCTAACAAGATTCTCGACTGTCAAAGACAAATTTCTTAACTACAAGTAAACAAAATGCAAAAACAATCCATCAAAGTCACAGAACTTAATTACTCTTGATCAACTAATTGGAGCTTTTCATGAACATGTAGGAGGAGAAGAAGACATTGGAAAGGGAACTAGCAAGACACTCGAGATTTTAGCAAATCGAGTAGCAACAGTCGTGGCAAACGAATGGAAAGATAAAAATGACAAAGTCATGCCTATTAAACAATGGCTAGAAGAGAGAAAGCTTTTGCAGGACAGTAGAACAATACAGTAATAAGTCTGATCAAACGAGTTATCATACTTAACTAGTCAATTTCTTCGAGTAATTTTGTGTATTTGGATTGTAGGCAGAGATGCAACGACTAAGACACAAGCATTAGAACATCAAAGAAATTCCAGACATTCTTAATAACTAATAAACAGAATTAACCTTAGACTGAATCAAGACATCAGGGTAACTTGATAAGATCTCTAACATTGATTTAAATAAGTCAACAAACTGAAATCGTTGTCAAAATATAGCTTAAATAGTCACTTTTTAGCCTATAATAAACTCATATGATGCTCACATTAAGTCACAAGGTTGACTACTTAACTGAATCCACATGACAGGAAAACTTCAACAGGGACAAGTGCTGTAACACACAACAACAAAACTCTTACGCCTCCATATTTGAATCAACATGTAGATCAAACAAGATCTGTTGTGATGGTGCAATATTGATTTGTTGCAATTAAAATCAAGAAACACTATAAGAAAATCAGTATGTTTAAATTATAAAATAATTATAGAAGTAAAAATATACCTCATTCTTGGTAAGAGAATCATCATGTTGTATGCTCGCAACTCTGTTTAGCCCACTGCATTGACCAGTTCTGCTACTGTCTCTGCCACAACGATTACCACTAGCCCTGCCATCACGACTTCCACCACCTCTGCCACCAACCCTTCCACCACCCCTGCCACCACCCCCGTTACCACCTCTAACACCAGTTCTTCCACCATTACTAGCTCCAAATCCAGCACGCGGCAGTGAACTTGAAAAGTAATATTCGATTCTTTCTCTATTTCGAGTTGTATGTGGCCTGCCACATGAACGAATGTATTGGGGGTCTCATAGAATTGTACCTTCAGTTTGATCTATGTCATCTAAGTCCAGGCCTTCCACAATCATATCATCAGTCTAGTTTTGAAGATCGTACACGATTCTCTTTAAATTATGTTTAACATGATGAACTTTCACATTGGTTCCCAATGCTAAATCACAAGCCTGATCAAAATACATCAGCAAGTTCCGATAAGTCTTGTACTCTAGAGTCATCGTCGAGTACCCTCCCAAAGAGAATTGATTTAAATGTGGTCGAATAACATCTCTTCTACACCTAGTCAATATATACCTTTCATCAATTTTGTGAATCTTCGTATGTACCAAGATCTTGAGTATATGACAACAAAGTATACCTCTAGACTCAAACAATTTGCAGCTACAATTAAAATAATCACCATTAGATCTATATTCAATTGTATACTCCACTGGATTTCTATTATTTCTATGCATAACTGAATTATCGGTTACTATGAATTTCTCAACGCTGAGAATTGGTTCCTGATCAAAGAGAGTGCCAACTTCACAATGATACAATTTTCTTAATTGTGTCTTGAAAAATTCATATACCTGTGCGAGTGTAACATTGAATTACCCGTTTCTCCCACTTGAACAATGATTCACTTACAATATGAAATCCCTTTGACCTGTATTCTGCTTCCAACTCTTTCACATGCTTAGCTCTTATAGCTAACTCGTATTGGTGAACAAACAGCTTCAAGTTTTGACGGGAAATGAATCCATCAAAAAATACTTGCATCCCCTCACTTCTTTGTGTAGATAGCATACCAGCCCAAAAGAACACATAAAGGTATGCAGGAACTCATTTCTCCTTCTCAATGTAAAGCTTGTTGAACCAATCCCTTGTTTGCAAATTATACTTAGCAATATATTCTGTCCATTGTATCTCAAAATCTTCAAAACTAATACTATCGAGGATCATGGACTTGAATTCTCCACATGTAGCTTTAGAATCAGGAACCCGACTTAAGTAAAGAGGAAATCTTGAGAATATATGCCAAATACAATATCTATGCACAGTATGTGGCATCACTTCTGCAATGGCTGACTTAATACTCAGACATTGATCGGTTATGATAACACCTGGATGAACATTTCCCATGGCCTCAAGCCAAGTTCTAAAAATTAATTTGTAACTAATGATATCTTCATGAGACACGAGAACACATCCTAGTAGTATCGATTGTCCATCGTGATTGATGCCAACAAATGAAACACATGGCTATTGTAGTGATTCACAAGATACGTCGTATCAAAGCATATGGCATCATGAAAGTGCTCATAAGCCGTCTTACAATGTGGATGCACCCAGATAACATTTCACAACCTTCCTCTATTACCAACGTCTACTGAATAGAAAAACTATCTATCCTTTACTTGCATTTCACGAAAAAAGTTAAGCAACGATTGTGCATCCCCTTCTTGCATTTCAAAATTCCTACTTTTCAAAATAAAATTCCTACAGCCCTTTGGAGTGCAACCCAAATTTTGTGGTTCATCACGTTGAACCTCGACAAGTCTAATGTTCTTGGAGAATCTAATTTCATATCAATCATGAGCTACAAGATCTCTCTTCAAAGATTGACTAATCGATCTATGACCAGATATTAGCCGAGAGATGGCAGGAAGCAAATCATGATTGTGCTCATTAATAACTTTGGAGACACGCCAAAAATCATAATTATCAACAACAACAGTGATCCTAGTTTTACAATTGTTACTCTTTGTGATATACTTAGCTTTGCGATTTCTAGCCCGATCACAACAATAAGTTATATACCTCGCAGTGTTACCACCTATCTTGTTGGAGTTTCTTTTCACAATAGAAAAACCTTTCAATCTCGCATGTTCTTTGTACAATTTAAACAAAGAATCATTATCTCTAAATCGCATTCCAGATATTGGAGCTGCACGCATATTCTATTCGGTGAAAGAAGCATCATACGACTCATGTTCAACATCATATTCTTCAAACTCATCTCCTAAAATGTGGTCCTCATTATTCTCAACTTCTTCATTGTATTCTCCATCGATCTCTCCATCCTCATCTAAATGTATATTATTGTTGAAACTGTAATGTGAATCATCATTGACCCATTCGTTTTCATTCATCAAACTATCGTCCGATGTAATTTCTAAAGCTCTGTACAACTCCTCTCTAACTTGTTCATACCTATTCTCTTGATTCATATACATGTTTGTCGAACCAACTATTGTTTCTTCATCTGTATTAGTATGTTCTTGAGCTACTTAAGTTTCTTCATTTGTCTTCATACTCAATTGTATTCATATTTTCTTGGAGACGCAGTCGAAGGAAGAAGATCAAAAAGAAGAGAAAGGTCAATATTGTCATATTCCAAGTTATCAAAAAAACTATAAATATAGGATAATACGTATATTAGTTGAAATGAGCTATAAGACTTCTCATATTCAAAGTCTTAGAATTAGTGTTAGAATTGAATTGATTTTGGGAATAACAAATAATTTAATATTTTTTTAATTAAAAAAGAAACTTAATTTATTTGGAAGAGAGGTTAAGATTGTCTTTGTATATTTGTGGCCAAATAGCATTACCAATATATATTTCCAAGAAATTAAATGAAGTACAGTGTGGAAATTTTATTTTTACTAATTTTCATAGATACACGTTTTAATTAGGGAAGAAAACAAGCATCAATAAGATAGCCTCACATAAATAATATTTGATTATGTGACTCACAAAGTCAAATTTCTCCCTATTTTTCTGTTGAGAGCAAAAACAGAATCCAAGGTTATTTCCCATCCTGGGACATGGAGTCCAATTTCAAACCTCCAGTCCCACACAGAATCATAAAGATTTTCACAGCTCAAGCATGTAAATATGTAGTTTAGATTTTGCATCCTCAAGTAATTGTCGAATTCTCATTCAAACGTCTAAGTTTGATACTTTCCACATTTAGTGACTTTCGTGCAATAAATTAAATTAAAATCTCATGAAAATTCACTCGTCAAAAAGGAAGTCATTCACCAAACCTAGCTAATTCAATGAAAAGAGAATAAGAGAACACTTCTTAACCTAGTACAAAGTTTCCAACCAATGATGCATATAGCGCACTCAGCCTACTTCTCGGGGTCTTCACCATTGTCCTTTGGCAAATCCTGAGTATGCTCTTCATTGTCATCAGGCTTTACATCTTCAGCCACTTTTGTTTCTTCTGAGACATCCTGAAGCTGTAGGTAGTTCGACAAACAAAAATAAGAATTCCTTTGCAATTTAAAGCAAAACAACTGCTCTCTCTCCGTCCAATTTTGTTTGGTACTCATTACATTTAGGTCATCCCAGATGCTTGACATTCTTCACTAGCAACTAGAATTTTCACAAGTTTTAAAAATACATTCTAAGCTTTGATGAAAAATTTTCTCTATTAAGCTAGAGTTTTCAACAATTACTTCAATATTTCTCCTACACTTCTACAAGTATTACATATAAGTCAACTTACTATGTTAAAATCTATGGCTGGGACTGACTTATAAAATGGAATGAAGAAGTATATTGTTAGGGGTCGTTTGGTTTGGATGCAAGTTATGATTGGATTAGTTATGATGGAATAAGTTATGTTGGGATTAGTTATGATGAGAGTAGTTTTTATTGTTTGTTTGGTTTGTTATATTTAAAATACTATTCGTGGTACAATTTCTAAGAATAAGATGTTTGTTTACAAAAATACCCTCCACCTTAGTTTTCTTTTTTTCATTTTTCTTTTTTTTTTTTGCAATCTTTAGTTATTCATTATTAAAAATAAATTTTCATCTTATTTAGCTTATGTGTATGAATTTTCATGATTGTGCCATGTGTTTTTAAAATTAAACTTTCATCTTATTTAGCTTTAAATAAATTTTTCATATTATTTAACTTAAAAAATAAAATTTTCATCTTATTTAGCTTAAAAATAAAACTCCCATCTGATTTAGTTTAAGAATAAAATTTTCATCTTATTTAGCTTAAAAATAAAATTTCTATTTTAAGTTTACTATTAAAATAATCTAATTTTAATTGATATATAAAATATAATTTTTAAGTGAGTAATAAACTATTTGATTTAAAATATACAAATTTAGTCCGGAGTGAACATTTTAAGTGAATTCAAAATATAAATAAACATAAGTATTACACAAATAAATTCAACTTATATTAAATTCATAAATAGAAATTGTATTTATAAAATATAATTTTTTTTAATAAAAAGTATATAAAAACAACGATTAATTAAGGTTATGAATGTTATTACAAATATTATTAGAAAATATGTTAATATACATAAATGTAAAATTTGGTGTATAAAAGAGAGTTTAATGGGGGATAGTTTTGTTATTTCATATACTTTATCCAAGGATAAGTTATCCTGGGATTGTTATTCCATTATTAGAAAGGTATAACTTATCCCAGGACTAATTGTTAATCTTGGGATAAGTTATCCCACCTTGTCCAACCAAACAAGGGATTTAAGGTCACTAAAAAGTTATCCCGGGATAAACTTCTTTTATCCATCACAGCAAACTACCCCTTAATGTTATTAGGATGGGACTCAGTGGAAATCATAAGATCCATAATTCAAAGAGTTACTCCCTCCGTTTCATAATACTAGGCCCCTCGGACCTGACACACCCCTTAAGATAACTTTAACTACAGCCGTATTTTACAAAACTAACCTTATTAATGATGTTTTGGAACTTTAAATTTGACTACTACATCTAGTTTTTAATACTCAGGTTAGTATGCAAAGAAAGTGCTTCCCCATCCCAATTTATATAAGTTACTTTGACTTGGCATGGAGTTTAAAAAAGAAAGAAAGAATGACTTTTGAAACTTGTGGTCTAAGATAAGTCATAGATATTTATGTGACTAGAAATCATTTCTTTAAGGGTAAAATGTATATTTTAAAGTTAAATTGTTACTAAAAATAAAAATGTGTCATTCTTTTTGGGACTAATTAAAAAAGAAAGTAAATCATATAAAGTGGGACAGAGGGAGAAATATAACTCACCCCTAAGTTTCTTAAGCTGGCAGTGACATCTTCCTGCTGTTGCTGAAGAGTTGCTTTTAACTCTTGAAATTCCTGGTTCAAAAATGATCAATTCGTACTGAATTACTCAAAAGATCATGAAAACATACTGACTAGAGAATTGCTCACAGATCTAAGTTGCTCCACTTCAACATTCAGTGATTTCTTGAGCTCCGACAGTTCCTGGTAGAATGAAGGAAAATAGAAACTTCTGAGTAGCTGGATAAGATTAAGAAGTACAAGGTTTTCAGGTATAAAAGCCAAATAGACCGAGAATAAATGTTATTTTAGAGGAGCCTTCTTCAAACTAGCAAGCAGATTTTTTTTGTCATGCTTGGATGCTGCTAGCGCCTAGCAGGGAGTGGGGCTGTTTTTTGGCTTTGCCTCTCTTTTATTGGTCAGACACATCTCCAATGAATAATCAAAGAAAACTAATGTTCTCCCAACTCCAAGATTCCAATCAATTGAATCACTTGCGAAAGAAAACGGTAAAGTATTTGGTTTTACCACAAGGAAATTTCACCAACTTAGAGTATCTTATTTCCTTGTTCTTCCGGTTAAACCGACCTTTCTCCTAGCCTGTGTTTTCTGCCTTTCACAAACTTCATGTCTCACATTGACATTCCTAAATGCAACTGCTGACCCAATCATCTCTTCTTTTTTTTTTTCTTTTTGTAAAATTGGGGGTAGGAGAAGGGGGAATGGGGAGGGGGATTACAATATGGGGAATTGAACCCTCACCAACAAGGTGGGAGTTTAGGTAGTCAATAGCTATCAGATTTTTTAGCAGTCCAATAATACAAAAATTTTGAACGCTAGCTGAAATCCATCAGTTTTTTCAATTCCAAAATTATCTCTTCAACCAGAATTTGTTAAAAATGTCAAATGGAAAATTCTTGCTGACAACTACATCCTTCTACTGCATTTTACCAAACAAATGAACTATCACTGCCAAGCAACTCCAAAGCCAGACCTCAGGATTTGTCAAAACTATTAAATATGAATCATGTGTATAGTGAAGTTGATTTACTTCACACCAAGTCTGTTAAATTCATTAACAGCTAATGGAAATGAAAGAAGGATGTACTTACATCGCGATAGACCTTTACTTGGCCATCCAACTTATATCTCCAGCTTTGAAGATCCTGGACATCATAAGAAGCCAAATAGTAAAATACGGTCAGCAACAACAAAATAGACATAGATTCTAGAGATGCTATTAACATGAGCTTACTGTTTTCAAGTTCTGAATCCTATTGAGCAGCTCTTGTCGTGATTCAGTCAATTCCTATAAGCAAATATTTATCCAAAATCCTCAGTTACCAAGTTTAACAGAAATTAATAGCCAAGTCTCAACTTTTACATTAAAGGAACAGGAAATATATACCGCAATTTTAGAGCTAGCCGGCATCACGTTCTCTTTCTTCTACCAAAAAGAGCAAGGAAAAAAAAAACAATTAGGAAAATACCCAGTTCAGATTTCAAACAAACAAAGCAACCCCACGAACAAAGACATCATTTTGATGCAACTTCAACTAAATTTTCTCAAAGAAAAAACAGCCCATTTTTTGCCTATCAAACCATTAGGGTAAAGCAGACAGCAAGTCAGAAAATACCCAGTCAAAATTTCAAACTAAAAAATTAATCCCTATAAACTGAGAAAAGAAAGAAAACCCATTTCAGGTGTAAAACTATGGGAGAGTTGAAGAACTTACTGCTGAGAGAGGGGTAGCAGAAGAAGCAGGAACAGGTAGAGTAGAATCGGAGTTTGCCATCACGATTAGTTTCCCTAGGGTATGGTAGAGTTTAAAGAGCCTGAACCAAAGAGACAGATAGAAGTAAAAGAGAAGAGAAATTCGAAATTAGGAGATTGAGGAGCTGATTGTGGATGTGTTTGGGCGGGCGATTTTATGGATTCCACAAAATTTTGAAAATTGGGGAAGGTGAGCGATCTCGAGTCTCTCCTGTTACTTTCACACTATGAAAGCTGAGTTGAGCTTATGCTATTTTGAAAATCACACACAATCACTATTTTTTATTTTTATTTTTTTTAATATACGTGATTTGACATCATGATTTTAAATATTAAAATTTTAGAATTGTATTATTTGAAATTTTAAATTATTATTTTATTAAGAAAATAAGTTAAATTTCTTAAGTTGGATTATTTCCTTATAAACATGAAAATTTCACAAGTTATAAAAACTATTAATTTTTTTCAATTCTCATAGAATATTATGAAATGAGTAAATCACATTTGCTTGTTCAAAATATTTTTATAGTTATTTGATTTTACATACAAAGATTCTTGTATTTTATCAACTTTTACAATTTATTTTATCGAGTTATATAGATTATTTTTTCAATTATATTTTATTACTCATTAATATTGATGTTGTTTAATAACTTTCATTCTTATTTTTATTAAGTACTAAATATATATTATTTAATACTAATAATTCAATCCTGGCATGTTTTAAATATAAAGTAGGACATTATAAATTAAGTTAAAGTAAAAAAAAGAGAAATAATATTTTTTAAAAAGAATCTGAGTGTACAATAAAAATGAAAATAAATGTTAAAAGAATATGATAAAGCGGGTGAATTATAAATATACTTCACTTTGCTTTTCATCTTACAATTTTTTTGTATATATTTATTTATATTTTGAACCCTCTGAACTAAAATCCTGAATCCACCATTGATGATGCTGATTTGAAATCAAAAGAGAAAGAATTCTGTCTCTTCTTTGATTTTAATAAATGCAACGGACGTTCCTGGTCAAAAGTTCCATCACACGGTAAGTGTGATAGGACCTTCATAGCCCAACAGTGGACAGGAAACAAAAATCTTTGCTTTACGTAATTACATATTGCAAAGATTCGTCTCTTACCACCACCCTCAATGACCTGAGCTAACCTACCTGTTACTAATGGAACTTTAGAATAAGCACCTAAAAGGGAACTAAAATAAGGACCTACAGAGGTCTCAAAATATTCTAAAGCTTCGGTTAGAATACGCTTTTTTTCGCTTGGTTATCTTAGAAGGGTTAGCTACGTCGCTACCTGAACCACTTTCCTAAAGTCTGTTTTCTTCATCGAATAGCGCCCTCCCTTACCACTTGACTAGTAAGGGAAAAGCCCTTTACTAAACTAAGAAAATC
>DF359574.1:2093-17013 GCA_000787875.1 Solanum virginianum
TTGAAATGCCCTTTTCTTCCTTTCCCTCATATATGTAAGTATATATATAATCACACTTGGCCCTCTTGTAACTTATAGTCATGTGTAGAATGTAGTAGAGCCTTCTTGTAACATGAAAGAATATATATAATAACACATGTCCCTCTTAGTGAAAATAATATCTTGGTCCACATAAACTTGGACCAATCACAACATTGCACACTTAGTTTCTAGAATTAAATTTCTTTCTCCACTTGTAGATACATAATGAAAAATTTAATATCCTTGATCTTGTAAGTATAAACTTGTACATGTACATATCCATAAGCTCATAAACACATACTTACAAAAATTCCAACTTAAATTCTCAAATTCCTCAAAAGTGCACTTAAGTGTCAAACATCCTAAAAACGACACTAGCGACCTCAAATGTGAGCCATGGTACCACAACATAATTGTACGGGTTCTAATAATATGTTTAACCGACATGGTATTAAGATTGAATGAACTATGTAATATACTAAGAGCGCTTCCACCTCAGTAGGAAAATCAATCTAGTAAAGTGCCGCCAATTTATATCAAATGGTATAAATAAGGTAAATGTAGATCAAGATACAATATTTCACCGAGATCAAGTAATAAGATGATGATGATGAAATGTATGCAATGCAAGATAGAATCAAGACTATCGTACAACTTGTTGCATACACTCCCGTTGAGCTAAGGTTTCTTAGACTAAGGGGACACATAAATACCTCGCAGGCCATATACCTCAATCACAATTACAGTATCTCCATATTTCCTTTCCATTTCCTCGTGGTCAAGGTTATGAAAGTGGCTCATTTTCTTTCCAAAAAGTGTTTCACCATTTCAAGACTCCAAAGTACAATGCATAAGAATGAATATATGTTAATATAACAATTAAACAAAATAACACACCTATACAAGTTTCCAAGCGATAAACTTTTCAAAACCCAAGGTTTATTCTAAACATTCTTTTTAAATCAACGAGAGAAAAACTCTTTCGAAATAAGCAACAATCTTCAAAAAACATTCAAACTATCGAATATGCCGTAATGCTACAATTCTTCTCTGGTGATTCATTACTCAATCATCTCATGCCTCAACGTATTACATTTGATAATGTTATCTCATTTCACAATCGATCTTTCCAATATCATATTTCTCATGTCATTTCACAAAATATCATATTTTACAAATCATTTATTGAAGTATTTTGTCTCACAATCATTTCTCAAAGTAATTTATTTTGTAAATCATTTCTCAAAATGTCTCATTTCAAAAATCGTAGATCTCAAATCAATAGTATAACATAATTTCATGAATAAGGATAATGACCAGTAAAATTTCCATCACAGGCATCACACTACAACATCAATCCAGTAATATTCCGATCCCATCTCATAGTCTACACCAAAGGATACTCAATTATCCAATCCCAGTCCCAATATCGATTAGTCAAACTACCTCAAGGCTGAACCACAAATGAACACTTTAATCAGATGAACAAATCATTAAATTAACTCACCAAATGGTAATACACTATCAAAAATGTAACATACGTATCATAAGGGGTCCAACAATACCCATATTGCAAAGTTTCAAAAATTGGGGGCAAAATCATTCAAAAATTAATAAATTTAAAAAAGGTAACATTTAAAAATCATGATTAATGCATGTTGTATGAGTTATTAGAAACTTATAGTTGAAAACCCATAAAAATGGAAGAAATTGAGTTGGAAATCACTATTTTTGCCAAATTCTGTTTAGGAAAAAAATCACAAAATTTGAAGTTAAAACTCAAGAATTTGGAGGTAAGTTCATAACATAATTGATAAAAATTAAAGATTTTCGGTTATAAATACTTATCTAATAATTTTCCTTAAAAACCTCTGCTCAAATTGCCCACTCCTAGCTCAAGAGCTCAAAATGGAGTTTTCTGACATAGTCACTATTCTAGGTAAAAAATGTCCTTCACAATCTGGATCACTACTTACTACTATTGGAAAGAACAAAGATCACAAGAATCGAGATCATCGGAGGATGTTGCGATCGTGGAGGGTTGAAAAGGGGAGCATCGTGATCGCAATGAAGAGGATCACAACACCAAAAATAGAATTTTGGAAAATTGCCAAGTCTTGGATCGGACCCTCTTGATTTGGTCAGATCCTTGTACACACAAATTATGTATTCTGCCATGCAAAATTTGATGCTCCAAACTCAATGAAAGCACAAAAATTAGAATTCGACGTCTCCCTGACCCTAAACTTGATAAAGTGCAACAATACTAATAAACAAATTAAAATAATCAAAATCCCATTGAAAATCCCAAAAAAATATGATGATGCCTCTCCTAGGTCTAAGTCACCTCTTGAATCCAAATCGAAACATCTAAAATACAATCAAAAAAACTGAACTCAAAATATTAGCCAAAGTCAATTTTATTATTTTTAAATAAACTTCCAAATTCGAACCTCAAATCCACAAAATAGATCGAATTCTGATAACAAATCCTTCTACAATAATTTCAACATACAGAACTGATATAATGGCAAAAATTCCATTCCGAGACCAGCAACTTTAAATGGTATTCGAATTCGCATTTAGAACACTTAAGCCTTCTTAATCAAAATCTACCACATAAAATCCAAAATCTATCACACTAATGGATTGAGTCTCGAGCCCTCTAACAAGAGGGATAAAATGGTAATTTTTCAAAAAATTTCAAAAGTAACATTTAAGGTCATTACAAAATCCACCACAAAAAATTATGCTTCTCATTGAATATAAGACCAAAGAGATAGTATTACTCAACGCTTCCAAGGATCTGAGATACACTTTCCAAAGTCAGTAGTTGTCCTTCCAAGGGTGAGTTGCTTTTGAAAACTTTTCCATCAAATCAAATTAACCAAAGTTCTGAACTAACAAAGAGTAGCATTCATATTCCAAGAGCGAGTCCCGAGCCATATGCTATCCATGAACTAACCTGAATCACAATCCTTAGTAACACAACATGGTCATGCAAATAAACTCCTATCTAACAAAACCACGAAGTGATTATAGACTACCACCCATATAACACAAGAGTAAACGAAAACTAGCAACAAACTCTGATAATATATCAAGTACTACAACACTTAGCTACACTACTTTCACTTGGAATATTCCTCTTATAAACTTAAGCTACACCGACTTGATCTTCAGATAAGGTATAATCATTAAGAAGGATCTAATTTTTCTAGCCACGAAGAAGAGACAGTCAAGCTACCACTAAGTGAATGATATACCTAAGCATACGAAATCTCAAGATAACACCGTCAAAATTCTAGTTCCTCAACCACGATAGTTACCAAACCTTGAAAAATGGTAGATCTAAGCTTAAGAGTCCTAAAAATCAATCACATAAGGCTGGAGCAAGTACTTATCATCAAGATGGCATCCCCTCCTTTAGACTCAGACTTCGAGCATACTAGTATAGTCAGATTGCGAGAAATTCTCTTCTCTTAATCGAAATACTCCACCCGAAGCACCTTTAGTAAAAGCACTTCAAGTCATTTAGTTTCTATACACACCACTTCTTATTTGATCATTAGCATAACTTAAAAATATACTTATCTCATTAAAATTAATATATTCATCGTAATCCTACAATTGATACTGATAAATTTGACTTTAACAAAATATGATGACCTTAATAATTCATTACTCATACTTCCAAAGTTATTCTTAGTAGTAAATTTTCTTGAAAGTTACATTATGACTATCTAAAAGTTTTACTAATGTCCTCTCTCTTTCCCAACAATATACTTCTATTCGTCTCGAGCCAATCTTTGCAATATATGTTTGAGATTCACCTTATCCAAGGTTGAAATATGCTATCCTCAAATCTAGTAGTGTTTTTCCTATGAGCTATAACTTAGATCAGATACCAATCTCATGCGCATGCAACCATTCACATGCCATGTTTCAGCCTCTATTCAAACACTCATGTAATCTTATCAACCCAATGTAACCCCTAATCACTCCAAGAATTTCACATACCAACAATGTATAATCGATCTTTATCACCAAGAATCTATCATAATAGTATGTGTGGCTTTCACAAATACAATAGTATTAACTCATCTTAAAATCATCAATATCTATATAGATCTATAATATTCTTTAATAGTGCTCCCATAAGTAAACTATCCAAATTGATTAATCCAGGCTAACTTAAAACACAAAATTTATTATACATCCCTACTTTTCATCTAACTTAAAATAAAATATACAGAAGAGTGGATGATAATCTTTCATTTTGTCACCACAACTAAGCTTAAGATGAGAACCCATCCTCAGAAATCAACACAGATATTATGAAGTTTTGATGATATAACAAACCATTGGGATAGATGAGGAACCTAATCCAATGAGTGTTGTGAACCTAAAAGCAACACCTGACAAACAACATACTGTGTTTATTCTTTATTGGTGCGCATATGTCTGCTCTGTAGAAATTCGCTAGATAATGAAATATCTCTAAATGTTGCTAATGTTGGGTATATATATCCAATTATTATTATGAAAAATGTTTGAGGATTTCAACACACATTGAGTAAGTGTTCTTTGTGAGTCTCTCGGGTAGTACATTATAAAGATCAGAGTTGTTCTTGTTTTTGTGTACTTCAATATGCTTATATAATATTGTATCTTGTGAATTGATTCTTAATCTATAAAGGGATCTGATAATAAGAAAGCTTTTGCTCTTCATTGCTAGAGTTAGCTATGATGAATATTGAAGTCTAAGTTGGCAAGAGTCAATCGATTTAGTGGGTAACATAGTAGCTACATAGTTTTCTCATACCTATGGTAGAGTTATTACAATTAGGATGAAGAGATTTAGAGTTAAATTCATTGATTACAAGAGTTTAAAATCTAAAGCATCACTCCTTTTAGTTGAATGGAGTTAGGTTGAAATCCTTTTCACGACCCAGAGCTAGGACCTAGTCATGACAGATGAATGGAGAACCTGAAGGAATGCCAAACAAGCCTTATAGCATATCATAACACATCCTTCATCGCAAAAGCAATTAAATAGTGTTGAAAGAATAAGAATAAGGGAAAAGGGACTATGGGAGAACTTTCATACTATAAAAATCAAAAGACAAGAGAGTCAGGGCTCATAGTATAATTACACATCATGTCCAACAACACCTCTACTACATAGATACTTAGAGGGGACCAAGACAAGCAACTTGGCCCACCCTCATACTCAAAGCATACATCAAAGAAAGAGAGAGTCTCAATACATATCATAAGATCAAAGACATTATGCTCGGAATGGAGGACTCACTAAGTAGCTTGAATAAATACCACTAGCCACATAGAGGAGGATGATGACCAAAAGGAGCTCCAGTTCTTACATGGTAACATCATTAGGCATATAGTATGCGTTAGTATGTTTAAATGTACTAAGTCTGTAGGATCCAATGAAACAAGAGATAGACAACATAATTGAAATGCGAAATCATGAGCAATAGATAGCATAATAATAATACGACATGTATGGATGATGTTTGAACGAAAACATGATTATATAGGACATATTACATATGTAAGAAGAGACCATCATCATAGACCAAGCAAACTAGTACTTGCAATCCAAGGCTTAGAACCCCCTTGGAAGCTGATCAAGGTATATAACCCTCAATCAGTAGATGGACATCACACCCTCCATCACAGTGGTCAAGGTATCAACCTCTTAACATGGTTAATGTATTTCACACCCTCCATCATAATGGTCAAGGTATCAACCCCTTAACATGGTTAATGGACTTCACAACCTCTATCATAGTGGTCAAGGTATCAACCCTTAACATGCTTAATGGACTTCACACCCTCTATCATAGTGCTCAAGGTATCAACCACTTAACATGGTTAATGGACTTCACACCCTCCATCGTAGTGGTCAAAGTATCAACCCTTTAGCATAGTTAATAAACTTCATACCCTCCATCATAATGGACAAGGTATCAATCCCTCAACATGGTTAATGGACTTCACTCCCTCCAATAATAGTGGTCAAGGTATCAACCCCTCAACATGGTTAATAGATTTCACACCCTCCAATCGTAGTGGTCAAGGTATCAATCCCTCAACATGGTTAATGGACTTCACACCCTCTATTGTAGTGGTCAAGGTAAACACCCCCTTTACAAGGTATGGTCAACATAGAACCCTAGGGATACTTTTAAAAAAATCATCATAATATTACATTACTTTCATCATCATAGAGTCACTTAGCTCGCATGCCATGCATAAGGCCTTTAACAACTCAAGAATCAATAATTGGATATTTATCAAACACTTGGTGGGTGTGTAATGCTAGTGTAAAACCATGCAACTCAAGAGTGAAATGATGCAGTAAAACTCATTGTAAAACCACCCATCAATACTTGGTAATACCCTCAAATAATATCCATCAAAATCCTTCATCAAATCTCACAATAGGTCTTAGGTGCATAGCTCAAAACATGCCATTTCATGAAACCCCAACATAGTGTTTAGTGAAATTCATAATAAGTAAGACCCATGAGTTAATCATTTTTCAATCTTGCAATTTAGGTAAAAAGAATGCTTGGACACAATGGGTGAAAGAACCCAATAATTGAAACCCACATACCCTGACTTCTGAGAAAATTTCTTGATGAAGATGTTAATGGAGACTTGAAGATTGAGTGAATTCCTTAAGATTCGGAGGAGAGTTAGACATTTGATTTTGAGGTGAAATATTTGTCTAAGTGTTTGAGTGAGTATTGGGGAATGTCTTGTATCATATATGAAGGTAGAATATGGCTAAATGTAGGTGTTTTCACATATGGGGAGTCTTAGGTCAGAGACCCAAAAGCCTTGGACCAGAATACAAAAACTGGGCAAATTGAACATTGGGGCACGCTAGGGGCGCGAACCCTCTGTGGAAAATGCATTTTTCTCATACCTATGGTAGAGTTATTACAATTAGGATGAAGAGATTTAGAGTTAAATTCATTGATTACAAGAGTTTAAAATCTAAAGCATCACTCCTTTTAGTTGAATGGAGTTAGGTTGAAATCCTTTTCACGACCCAGAGCTAGGACCTAGTCATGACAGATGAATGGAGAACCTGAAGGAATGCCAACATGTATGAATTTTTAGACATATAGAAATTATGATTCCGAGCACTTCCAATGCATATTTTTGGGTACTTTTTGGGGTCATTTCAATATCTCCCCCTTGGGAACATTCGTCCACGTTGTCAAAGAAACGTACATGAGAAGGGTAATTGTGAAGAAATCAGCCCCTAAAAGAATGCAACAATACACTTAAAACACCATTTTTAAAATCTCAATATGTTTCAAAATCATCATGAACTTGTCAACATAAACATGAATGTATGCAAATGACATAGGGGTGAAACATAAGACATGGAATAATAAAAAGTTCTTGACGTGTTATCATATGCTTGAATAGAATGAAAGAGATACAGATATTGCTTCTCCATGCCCATACTAGCTCCTCGAGAAACACATACGAATGGACGATTCTTCCAAAGGGGCCTTGACGAACACCATATCCTCATAATCAAAATGCATAACATTTTCAACTTGATGATTCTTCCAAAAGGGCCTTGACTATCACTACATCCTTTTCAATCAACTTCACCACTCATCCACCCAATACCTCCATCGGGACCATATCCTAAGCCAACTTATCTTCCACAAAACCCATAATCTCAAAGAGTTTTATAGCACTAGAGTCACCAACACATCCCCTCAACCTAGAAGCATGAAGAATCGGACAAACCATATCCTTATCAATAGGCAATTCCCGTTCGTATGCAACCTCAAAAATCATACTCAACATTTGATAAGGACCTACAAACATTAACCCAATTGCCAATCTTAAATACACATAATCCACTTGGTACCATAAACCACCCTCTCCCTCTTGGGAGACAACCTCCACCCTAACATCCTTACACCTAAAACTTTCACTTCTAATAGGGTTGAATCAAGGCCTTGCTTAAACTAGACCTCCTCAATCAAAGAAGATTTGGAACCATAAAGAACACTACCCTAGCACTCTCAACTTCCTCCATCCTAAATCCCAATCTAGCCAACTGACGGACCTCTTGAGTTACCTCCTTGCTACCATTATCAACATATGATAGGCTACTCATAGGTACCCTACTTAGTGCATCGACCATAACATTTACCTTACCAGGGGAATAATGCACACACATGTCATAATCCCTAAGGGGTTCTAACCACCTTCTTATTATCCTCAATCCACACCTATGATAATTAGCAAACCACATCTCATCCTCCAAGACTTGCCACACTAACACCAAAAGATTCATAAGCTTTAAATAAATCAATCCTCCCCGACTAGAGGCCACCACAAACATGTCGAGGTAGGGTTTTAAGACCCTATTCATGTAACCCATAAACATAGTCGGTGCACAAGTAAACCAAATAACTCCACAAATATTCAAAATGCACACTCCTAGTCTGCAAGGATACTTAGGGATATTACCTACCCTAATCCTCACTTGTGGAACAAAATCCGAACAAAAAAAATCAATCTTAAGAAGCAACTAGCCCATTCTAGCTGACCAAATAGTTTGTCCATCCTAAACCATCACAATACAACCTTATGGGTACTACACTCATTGGAAGCATGATATGCAAGTACCCAAACTACCCTTGACCTTCAACCCATCAAGCTAAGTTCAACCAAGAACACAAGGCAAGACCCTTATAAAGAACACGAGTAACCCTTAAACCCTTCAAGCAACAATAGACTCACATAACCATTTGGGACACACATGAATCTTACTAGCAATAAAAGGAATAAAGACCCCTAAAACCATGAAAGCATGCAAAATAAAATCAACAAAAAGCTCTAACTTACCGGTAGCATCATCGGATACCTTATCTCCACCTATCCTCCTGTGAAGGGCATCGAACCGATTATCTCTTGGAACACCTCCTTGATCAATATCACCACCTTTACCCTTGTTTCGCTTATGAGAATAATCTATTATCTTGTGATCCATCTCCACACAAGCATAACAAGTATTGGTTTTCTTCAATCACGAGTTCTCATGGCATCTACCATATTTTGGCCACCTAGCATAAGGTACCATACCACTACGTCCTTTGGGACTTTGGAACTTTCCTTCACCATGGCCCCTCTTGGCCTTCTTACCCCTTCTCTTTCTCAGCTTTTCCTCCTCCAATTGTCCTGCATAGGTAATTAAGCGGGAAAAATCGATGTCATCTATCAGCAGTGGTACAACATTCTTGATTCACCAAATCGGATACACTCATTACAAACTTATTTATTCTAGGCTCGGATCGACCACCAAATAGGGAGCATATTTAGAAAGTTGGTTGAACTTGAGGGCATACAACCTCTCACTCATTGACCCTTGCTTAAAATTCATAAACTCCATCATCTTGGCCTCCCTGAAGTCAAGAGGGAACAATTGATTAAGGAAGGCCACCTTAAACCCCTCCCATAGCACCACATTATTGTCCCCATTCTCCTTCTTCCATTGAGTAAACCATATTTGTGCCACCCCCCCGAGTTTGTGAGCTGAGAATTCCGCCTTTTCTTCCAATCTCACACCCATAACATCTAATACTTTGTGAACCTCATCAATGAGCTCTTGAAGGTCCTAATCCATTTTAGAACCATAGAACTCCGATGGGTTCATCCTCAAAAAGTCCCTTACCCTAGATACCGGAGTAGGATCTTGAGGGGCTTGGGCCTCTTGGTTGATTTGGTTAGTCACCACTTGGGCTAACATGGTAAAAGCATCCCGAAATTCTTCATGAGCCATCCCTCCATATTGAGGAGCTTGAGGAGCAGCAGGAGTTGGTTGCTCCTCGGGTGTATAGGCTCTTCTTCCTCTTGAGTTAGGCATGATCTAGCATAGAAAATTATAACTGTTAGGGGGACAACTCTTACCTCAACCCTATAGCACGACATTGACCATAAAGAAGGGAAACATTTCCTAAAATACCTCATAGCCTCTCACTGATAGTTGTGGTGCACAACATAACCATGAATAATGCTCTAATAGATGTGGTGTGTTGGACACCGAGGATCTAACAACCTAGTGCACTGATTCCATCTTTGTCACTACCCGAACCTAGGGCCTAGTCATAACAAGCGAATGGGGAACCTGAAGGAGCCCCAAATAAGCGTCTTAGAATATCATTACAAATCCTTGGTCGCAGAAGCAATTAAATAGTGTTGAAAGAATAGGAATAAGTGCAACTGGACTAAGGGAGAACTTTCATAATATAAAAATCAAGAGATAAGAAAGTCAAGGCTCATAGCATAATCACACATCATATCCAACAACACCAACTACATAGTTACTTAGCGGGGCCAGACAAGTAACCGGGCATACCCACATAATCAAAGCATATATCAAAGAAATATAGTGTCTTAATACTTAGCATAAGATCACAGACATTACCCTTAGAATGGAAGACTCGTTAACTAGCTTGAATAAATACCACTAGCCATGTGTAGGAGGATGATGACCAAATGAAGCTTCGTTTTCAACATGCTAACATTATGTAGGCATAGACTATACATTTGTATATTTGAATGTACTAAGTATATAGGATATAATACAACAAAAGATAGTCAACGTAATCGAAAAGCATAATCATGAGCAATGGATAGCATAATAACAATATGACATGCATGAATGATGCTTGAAGTAAAATATGCTAATATAGGACATGTTACATATGTAAGAAATGACCATGATCATAGACTAAGAAAACTAGTACATGGAATCTAAGGCTTAGCACCCCCTTGGAGGGTGATTAATGTATATACCCATCAATCGGTAGATGGACATCACACCGTCCATCATAGCGGTCAAGATATCAACCCCTCAACATGGTTAGTGGACTTCACACCCTCCATCATAGTAATCAAGGTATCAACCCCTCAACATGGTTAGTGGACTTCACACCCTCCACTGTAGTGGTCAAGGTATCAGTCGCATAACATGGTTAATACACTTCGTACCCTCTATCATAGTGGTCAAGGTGTCAACCCCTCAACATGGTTAATAGACTTCACAAACTCTATCATAGAGGTCAACGTATTAACCGTTAAATATGGTTAATGGACTTCACACACACTATTATAATGGCCAAGGTAAGCATCCCCTTGCCATGGTATAGTCAACATGCAACCCTAGGGATACTTTTCAAGAAATCATCATAATATTACATTACTTTCACCAACATAAAGTCACTTAGATCATCTATTATGCGTTAGGCCTTTAATAACTCTAGAATCAATAACCACATATTTTATCAAATACTTGGTAGGTGTGTAATGCTAGTTTAAACCATGCAATTCAAAAGTGAAATGATGCAGTAAAACTCATTGTAAAACCACCCATCAATACTTGGCAACACCCTCAAACAATATACTTCAAAACCCTTCATCAGATCTCACAATAGGTCTTAGATTCATAGCTCAAAAGCATATTAAAGTAGTCACCATTTCATGAAACCCCAATATAGTGTGCAGTGAAATTCATAATAAGTAAGACCCATGAGTAAATAAACTTTAAATCATTAAATTTAGGTAGAAAGAAAGCTTGGACACCATGGGTCAAAGGACTCAATGGTTGAAACTCACATACCTTGACTTTGGAGATTCCTTGATGAAGATGTTAATGGAGACTTGAAACTTGAATGAATTCCTTAAGATCCAGAAGAGATTTGGAAACTTGATTTTGAGGTGAAATATTTGTCTAAGTGTTCGAGTGAGTATTGGGGAATATCTTGTATGATATGAAGGTAACATATGGCTAAGTATGGGTGTTTTCACATATGGGGAGGCTTAGGCCCAAGACCTAAAAGCCTTTGACCAGAATACAAAAACTGGGCAAATTTAACACTGGTGCGCGAACCCTCTCTGGAAAATACATTTTTTGAAAATTGAAATTATGATTCGTTTGCTCTAAAATCGGGGTCAAACCAATTCCTCACTCAATTTTGCCCCCTAAAAAAGAATATGAAGTCATATTTTTGATATCACATGCGAATTTTGACATATATAGAAATTATGATTCTGGGCACTTCCGAGGAATAGTTTCATATACTTTTTGGGGTCATTTCAATATCACTCCCTTGGGAACATTCGTCCCCAAATGTCAAAGAAATATACACGAGAAGGGTAATCATGAAGAAATCATCCCCGACAAAAATGCAACAATACACTTAAAACACCATTTTCAAAATCTCAAAATGTGTCAAAATCATCACGAACTTATCCAGATAAACATGAATGCATGCAAATGACATAGGGCTAAAACATAAGACTTTAAATCATAAAAAGGCCTTGAAAAGTTATCATAAGCTTGAGGTGAAATATTTGTCTAAGTGTTCGAGTGAGTATTGGGGAATGTCATGTATGATATGAAGGTAACATATGGCTAAGTATGGGTGTTTTCACATATGGGGAGGCTTCAGCCCAAGACCTAAAACCCTTTGACCAGAATATAAAAACTGGGCAAATTTAACATTGGGGCGTGAACCCTCTTTGGAAAATGCATTTTTGGAAAATTGAAATTGTGATTCGTTTGCTCTAAAATCGGGGTCAAACCAATTCCTCACTTAATTTTGCCCCCGAAAAAGAATATGAAGTTAGATTTTTGATATCACATGCGGATTTTGACATATATGGAAATTATGATTATGGGCACTTCCGAGGAACAGTTTCAGGTACTTTTTGGGTCATTTTAATATCACCCCTTAGGAACATTCGTCCCCGAATGTCAAAGAAACATACACGAGAAGGGTAATCATGAAGAAATCATCCTCGAAAAAAATGCAACAATACACTTAAACACCATTTTCAAAATCTCAAAATGTGTCAAAATCATCATGAACTTGTCCACATAAACACGAATGCATGCAAATGATATAGGGCTGAAACATAAGACTTTAAATCATAAAAAGGCCTTGACAAGTTATCATAAGCTTGAATAGAATGAAAGAGATATGGATATTTCTTCTCCATGCCCACTCCAGCACCCCAAGAGACATTTTCGACTTGACGATTCTTCCAAAGGGCCTTGATGAACACTACATCCTTATCATTCAACTTCTCTACTTATTTACCTAATACCTCCACTGGGACCTTCTCCTCAGCAAACTTATCCACCACAACACCCACAACCTCAAAGAGTTCTATAGCACTAGAGTAACTAACACATCCCCTCAACATAGAAACAAAAAGAACCGGATGAACCATATACATATCCATAGGAAATTCCCATTCGCATGCAACCACACCAATCTTACTCAACACTGTTTAAGGACCTATAAGCCTTAACCCAATTTCCAACCTTATATACACATAGTCCACTTGATACCATAAACCATCATCTCCCACTTGGGAGATAACCTCCACCCTACTATCCTTCCACCCAAAATATCCAACTCTAATGGGGCGAAATCAAGGCCTTGCTTTAACTAGACCTCCTCAACAAAAAAAGATTTGGAACCAACAAGATCACTACCCGACCACTCTTAACTTCCTCCATCCGAATTCCTAATCTAGCCAACCGATGGACCTCTTTAGTTACCTCTTTGCTACCATTATCAACATACACTAGGCTACCAATAGGCACCCTACTTAGTGCATCAACCAAAACATTAGCCTTATCGAGGGAATAATGCACACTCATATCATAATCCCTAAGGGGTTCTAACCAGGTTCTTGTTATCCTCAATTCAGACCTATCATATTTAGCAAACCACATCTCATCCCCCAATACTTGCAACACAACCCCTAAATTATTTACAATTTTTAAATAAATCAATGCTCCCTCATTAGAGGCCACCACAAACATATTGAGGTAAGTTATTAAGATCCTATTGATGAAACGCATAAACATAGTTGGTGCAAAACTCGACTAAATAACTCCACCAATACTGAAAATGCACACTCCTAGTTCGCAAGGACACTTAGGGATATTACCTACCCTGATCCTCACTTGGGGAAAAAAACTCGAACCAGAAAAAAATCAATATTAGAGAAGTGACTAGCCTATTGTAGTTGACCAAATAGATCGTCTATCTTAAACAATCACATTAGAATCTTATGGGTACTACACTCATTGAAAGCATGATAAGCAAGTATCAAAACCACCCCAAGGCCTCCAACTCATCAAGTTAAGTTCAACTAAGATCACAAGACAAGATCCTATGCAATAAGAGCATGGGTAACCCCTAAACCCTTCTAGCAATAATAGACTCACATAACCATTTGGGAAACACATGAATCTTACTAGCAACAAAAGGAATAATGACAGGAATAAAGACCCTCAGAAAGATGGAAGAATGCACAATAAAATCAATGAAAAGTTCTAACTTATCGGTGGTATCATCAGGAAACTCATCTGCTCCGAGCCTCCCTTGAAGTGTATCGAATCGATTACCTCTTGGTGCACCTACTTGATCAATATAGCCACCTTTACCCTTGTTGTACTTGTGAGGATAATCTATTATTTTGTGACCCATCTCCGCACAAGCATAACAAGCATTGGTTTTTATCAACCACAAGCCATCATGGCATCTACCACATTTTGGGCACCTAGTATAAGGAACCACACCTCCATGTCCTTTGGGACTTTGGACCTTTCCTTCACGATGACCCCTCTTGGCCTCCTTACCCTTTCTCTTTCTCATCTTTTCCTCCTCCAAGTTTTTAGCATAGGTCATTAAGCAGGACAAATCCATCTCACCTATCAACATAGTGGTACGACATTCTTCATTAACCAAATCGGATATACCCATTACAAACTTATTCATGTTATACCTATAAAAACTGGGCAAATTTAACATTG
>DF359574.1:17029-35214 GCA_000787875.1 Solanum virginianum
CGGATATACCCATTACAAACTTATTCATGTTATACCTCGGATTGACCACTAAGTAGGAGCATATATAGAATGTTGGTTGAACATGAAATCATATTTGCTCACACTCATTGACCCTTACTTCAAATACATAAACTCTATCATCTTGGCCTCCCTAAGGTCGATAGGGAAGAACCGGTTAAGAAAGGCCCCCTTAAGCTCCTCCCATAGCCCCTCCCTTACTTCAAATACATAAACTCTATCATCTTGGCCTCCCTAAGGTCGATAGGGAAGAACCGGTTAAGAAAGGCCACCTTAAGCTCCTCCCATAGCACCACATTACTGTCCCCCTTCTCCTCCTTCCATTGAGTAAACCATATTTGTGCCACCTCCATTGAGTTGGTAAGCCTCCGACTCTGCCTTCTCTTCCGATCTCACAACCATACTAGGTAATACTTTTTAAACTTCATCAATGAACTATTGAGGGTCCTCCTCTATTTTAGAACCATAGAACTCCGGTGAGTTCATCCTTATGAAGTCCCTTACACTAGATGCCAGAGTAGGAGTTTGAGGGGCTTGGGCCACCTGATTGATTTGGTCGGTCACCGTTTGGGCTAGCATGGTAAGAGCATCCCAGAATTCTTCATGAAGCATCCCTCCATATTGAGGAGCTTGAGGAGTGGGAGGAGTCGGTTACTCCTTGAGTGCATCGGCTCTTATTTCTCTTTTTGTTAGGTATGCTTAGCATAGCAAAGAATAACTATTAGGGGGGAAAACCTTGCCTCAACTCTATAGCATGACATTGACCATGAAGAAGGGAAACATTTCCTAAAATGCCTCGTAGCCTCTCACTCATAGTTGTGGTGCACAGCACAACCATAAATAAGACTTTAATCAATGTGGTGTGTTGGATACTGAGGATCTAACAACCTGGTGCTCTAATACTATCTTTGTCATGACCTGACCTAGGTCCTAGTTGTGACCGGCAAATGGAAAACCCGAAGGAATCCCAAACAAGCCTCTTAGCATATCATTATACATCCTTGGTTATGGAAGCAATTAAATAGCATTGAAAGAATAGGAATAAGGGCAAAGGGACTATGGGAGAACTTTCATAATATAAAAATCAAGAGACAAGAGAGTCAAAGCTCAAAGCATAATTACACATCATATCCAACAACACCTCTACAACATAGATACTTAGCAGGGGCCAACATAAACAACCAGACTCACCCTCATAATCATATCAAAGAAAGAGAGAGTGTCAATACATAGCATAAGATCAAAGACATTATCCTTGAAAAGGAGGACTCACAAACTAGCTTGAATAAATACCACTAGCCACGTAGAGGAGGATGATGACCAAATGGAGCTTTGGTTCCTACCTGTTAACATTATCTAGGCATAGAGTCTGCATTAGTATGTTTATATGTACTAAGTGTGCAGGATGAAATTCAACAAGACCCTGAGTCTGGATAGGTGGTCAGCAACTAGGTTCTCTATCCCTTCTTGTTAGTTACTTCAAAATCTCACTCATAGAGAAGAAGTACCCATCAAATTAACCTTCGTTTAGCATTTTTCTTCACCATTAAGTATAGCAATGCCAAATGATTAGTATGTACAATGACTTTGGTTCCGAAAAGATATTATCTGAACTTCTTGAACGCAATTACCACTATGAGTAACTCCTGCTCAATGATAGTTGATCACCCTCAAACAGTGCCTATCACTTCAAGGATAAAGTGATCTTTGTCAAATATAAAACATAACCATAGGTTAGAGTCGAATCCCAAGGTAATATAGGGTTTTGGCCACATTAATTCACTAGCAATCATTTCAAACATCAATCCACTCTATTCTCAATTAAAGGGGGATAGGTTGAAATGTCTTATAAGAAACTAAAACTATACTAACAAAGTAAAGTGAAAATCAAATTGGAGAGCAACTTGGGAAATTGTGTTCCCCATGATTCACTAACTCAAATATCCTGAATAACATAACCTAAATTGGGACATTACATGCGGGATGGTAACTTAGATTCTTCCAACCCATAGGCCAAGGTGAAGGTTGAATTTCACTAGAGCGCTTGGACAACTACCATTGTGTGCCAACTAATCATTACCTAATTTCCCAGTCAATCTCTCCTTTATTAGGTTTGGTTGACTAGATGAGAACAAATCAATCGAATTCTGTCACCTATTTCCTTTTCCTATTTAGCACTACCTTTATCGAGATCATGACATTTGGCAGGGTTTAATGTGCGCCACCATTAAACATCAAGCAAGACGAAGGAAATGGGTAATACATGCAAATACCCAACTCAAGAGATGCAAATAATTCGGGTTTTTAAGATACCTACTCATGCTTCCCACAATAATCAAGTTCTGGGGGTTTAGTTACTCATAGCTCGGGCAACTACACAAACAATAAATCAAATAACCATAGTTGAGAAATTATCCAAAGAAAATGAAGAATAATAAACCACCTTGAGTTTGGATTCACAAGCTTGGAAGATGAAGTTGAATTACAAGTGATTATAATCCCCAAATTGACTCTTCAAGATAAAACCCTAGTTTTCTACTCTAAACCCCTAAAGATTCTCTCTACAAAAATATTCTATGTTATGTGAAATCTGATTCAGAACTAGTTTTCTATTCTATACCCTAAAGATTCTTTCTACAAAATATTCTATGTTATATGAAATCCCTGTTTTTCTACTAAAAACCCTAACTTATACTACTTATAAAAAGTTCTTGAAAATAAATTAGAAAATCTTATCGACAACAGTCATGGCTCGTAGTTACGACTCGTAGCGTGACCTACGAGTCATAATCAGGCTTTGTAGTCAGCACTTGGCATTTTGGACTTGACTATTATGATCCATACTAAGAGTCGTTGTCTAGTCCACGACTATTAGTGCCTTCTCATAGTCCATGCTAGCAATTTATGGTCCAATTTTAATCACCATTGTTAATCACAATGAGGTCCTCTTCTACGATCGTAGTCATCACTATAACTCCTACTCTGGGCTCATATGGCTGAACTTAAATTTTCCAGATTTTGATTTTGGAAGCTGTTAATTGCTACAGTCATCCCCTATAACTCGTAGCTTGGGCTACAACTCGTGCTGGGTCCTGTATGTCCTTAAATCCAACAAAATCTACTACTTTTTCCCAAAATTAGGCCAACATGTATTTTCTGCAAAAATAAACACAAAACACATAAAACCCATAAAAATCGCATTGAGAACACACAAAATCCCTTGTTTTAGGCACCAAATATGTTGTATTTTGATAACACATCAATACCCTCAACTTAGAATTTTGCTTGTCCTCAAGCAACGACTCAATCTAGATAGATAATGAGCAAGACATAGCAATCATCCTCCTAGCATATAATTCACTCAATTTCAACTCTATTACCTGTACTAGCACTTTCAAAACATGGTCATATAGCTACCAAGCAAACCAAGGCACATTGATGCATGTAACAATCCAACAATGACAAGTTATGCAATCCGCAATCACAGAATAAGTCATATGCTAACATACAATGCAAATGCCCTCACAGAAAAGAAGTCCCTCTTTTTTCACTCAATAAGCCATAAAAGTAGGTTAAGGGATTGTACAAGCATACTCACTCTCAGAAATGAGATTCATGCATGATGAATAATACCATAGGCTTGCTGATACACTCACAACCTGAACTATTGACTGATTTGATTAGGATTACTTTAGGACCTCATAGGCTTGTAACGTAGGTTCATGGGACTTTGGTATGGCATTTTGGGCAATTATTGACTAAAGATTGACCTTGAACTACATTGTTTTGTCACAACCTAAGCCTAGGGCCTAGATATGACACAGTGAATGGAGAACTCGAAGGGACCCCAATAAGCCTCTTAATATGTCATTACACATCATTGGTCCCGAAAGCAATTAAACAACATGACAAGAGTTGAAATGAGGGAAAAGTTCTAAAGAAATACTTTCACAACATAAATATCAAAATAAGAGAGTCAAGACTCAATACATCACATGTCCAACAATACCTCTACTACATAAATAAAAACGAGGCCAAGATAAGCAACCAGGCTTACCCTCATAGTCAATACATACATAAAAGAAAAATAGTCTTAGTACATAGCATGAGATCATAGATATTATCCCTGAAATGGAGGACTCACCAACTAGCTTAAGAGAATACATACTAGCCACATGGAGGAAGATGGTCAAGTGGGGCTTCAGTTCCTACATGGTGACATCATGTAAGCATAGAGTATATGTTAGTACATTTGAATGTACTAAGTATATAGGATGCAGTGCAACAAGAGATAAGCAACATAATCGAAATGGTTATGCATAGGCAATGAGTAGCATATAGCAATATGGCATACATGGAAGATGCTTAAAGTAAATCATGCTTTACATAAAACAAAATATATGTGTAAGAAGAGACCATCATTATGATTTCATAGTTTATCAAGGTACAAACCCCTTGATTTGTTGGGGGATCGTCATACCCTACCACCTCTGGTGATTAAGGTACAAACCCCTCAACCCAGTTATCAAGGTACAAAACCCTCGAGTTGTTGATAAATACTCATACCCAACCACCCCTGGTGATTGAGATACAAACCCCTCAACCTGATTATCAAGGTACAAACCCCTTTATTGGTTATCAAGGTACAAACCCCTCGACATGGTTACCCCGGCTCTTAACCCCCCGAGCAAGCATGGTAAATTTCCAACACTATATTGGTGAATATCATATACATACTTTTCTTTCATCATCATAAAGTCATTCATCTCATAAGATATGCATTGGATCTTCAATTCCTCAAGACACCATGACTAGACATTTCATTAAACACTTGCCAGATGTGTAGAGCTAGTATAAAACTGTGAAATATAGGGATGAAATCATACAAGGGAATCCAATGTAAAACCATCCATCAATACTTGGTATCACCCTCAAGCAAAATACACCAAAAACCTTCATCAAACCCTATAATAGATCCTAGATTCATAGCTCAAAATATGTTAAAACAGTCATAATTTCATGAAACCCAACATAGTTCATAATCTAATTCATAGTGAGTAAGACCCATAAGCAAATCAACTTAAAATCATGCAATTTAAGTAAAAAAAAGCTTAGCCTTCATGGGTGATGGGAACCCATAAATTAAACCAACATACCTTAGCTTTGGAGAATTCTTAATGAAGATTTTAATGGAGAGTTGAAGCTTAAGTGAAATCCTTATGATCTTGAAGTGATTTAGACACTTGAATTTTGAGATGAAATATTTTTCTAAGTGTTTGAGAAAGTATTTGGGAATGTCTTGAATGATATAAAGGTAAAATATGGCTAAGTATAGGTATTTTCATGCTTGGAAAGAATTAGGCCCAAAATCCAAAAGCCTTGGACTGAGATAAAGACTGGCAGCCAAAAATACACTATGGTATGCCCTTGGCGCATCGCGCCAGGGGCACGAATGCTCTCTGGAAATCGCATTTTTGTGATTTTCAGATTTCTCTTAAACATCATTTCAAAAATCTCACCATAAGTGTAAAATCAACATGAATTTGTCAATTTAAACATGAATGTATGCAATGACATGAGGGCTGAACATAAGACTTAAATTCACATAGGGGATTTAGGTTAATACCTTAGGTTTTAATGGAGTGGAAAAGACAAGTATATAATTTTTGGATGGATGCTTCGGCCTTCCATTTAGCACTTTCAACTTGTTGATTCCTCCAAAGGACATTAACAGAAGCAATGTCCTTGTTCCTTAGCCTCTTTACTTGCCTATCGAAGATCTCTATTGGAACCTCCTCATAATTCACATTGTCTTCAACTACACCCACAATATCAAATAGAATAATAGCATTCGAATCTCCCATACACTTCCTCAACATAGACATATGAAACACCGGATGAACCAAATTCATTTCACTAGGAAACTCCAACTCATAAGCCACCTTACCAATCCTCCTCGTCACCCTATAAGGACCCACATATCTAGGGCTTAATGTACCCTTCGTTTACCATATTGTTCATGGGTGAAACCTTCAAATAAACCCAATCACCAACTTTTAAGTATATCTAGGGCTTAACTTACCCTTCTAACTAAAACAAACAACACCCTTCATGGGTGAAAGCTTCAAATAAACCCAATCACCAACTTTGAATTCAAGGTCCCTTGTCCTCACATTAGCATAGGACTTTTGGCGACTTTGGGCCGTCTTTAACCTTTCTCTAATCATCCTAACCTTCTTAAGACCTCCATAACAAGGTCTGGTCCAAACAAATCCACCTCTCCAACCTCAAACTACCAAACCGGTGACCTACAACATCTACCATAGAGAGACCCAAAAGGAGTCATACTGATGCTAGAATGATAGCTATTGTTGTAGGCAAACTCAATCAATGGATGATGATCATCCCAACTTCCATTAAGCTACAATACATAAGCCCTAATCATATCCTCAAGTGTTTAGATAGTTCTTTTGGTTTGGCCATCAGTTTGAGGATGAAAGGTTGTACTAAGTTTAACTCTTGTACAAAAACCCCGTTGAAAGGACCTCCAAAAAAGTGAAGTAAATTGAGCACCACGATCCAATATGATAGAAAAGGGAACCCCATGCAACCTTACAAACTCATGGATGCACAACATAGCATAATCTTCTGCCTAATATATAGTCTTAACCAATAGAAAATAAGTCAATTTCGTCATCCTATCAACCACAACCCAAATGGAATCAAAACCCTTTCTAGTCTTGGACAACACAACCATGAAATCCATATTAATTTCTTCCCACATCCAAGTAGGAATTTCTATGTCTTGGGCTAGGCCACCCGGCCTTTTGGTGTTCATCTTTGACTTGTTGGCAACTGTGACAACTAAAACAAATTTGGTAATGTCCCTCTTCAATGTCCTTGTTCCTTAGCCTCTTTACTTGCCTATCTAAGATCTCTATTGGAACCTCCTCATAATTCACATTGTCTTTAACTACACCAACAAAATCAAATGAAATAATAACATTCAAATCTCCCACCTATTTCCTCAACATAGACACATGAAATGTCATATTTTCCAAATTCATTTATGAAATAATAACATTCAAATCTCCCACCTATTTCCTCAACATAGACACATGAAATATCGGATGAACCAAATTCATTTCACTAGGCAGCTCCAACTGATAAGCCACCGTACCAATCCTCCTCATCACCCTATAAGGACCTACATATCTAGGGCTTAACTTACCCTTCCAACCAAAACAAACAACACCCTTCATGCGTTAAACCTTCAAATAAATCCAATCACCAACTTTGAATTCAATGTCCCTTCTCCTCACATTGGCATAGGACTTTTGGCGACTTTGGGTTGTCTTTAACCTTTCTCTAATCATCCTAACCTTCCCAAGACCTCCATAACAAGGTCTGGTCCAAATAAATATACCTCTCCAACCTCAAACTACCAAACCAGTGACCTATGATGTCTACCATAGAGAGCCTCAAAAGGAGTCATACTGATGCTAGAATGATAGCTATTGTTGTAGGCAAACTCAATCAATGGAAGATGATCATCCCAACTACCTTTAAGCTATAATACACAAACCCTAATCATATCCTCAAGTGTTTGGATAGTTCTTTTGGCTTGGCCATCAATTTGAGGGTGAAAGGTTGTACTAAGTTTAACTCTTGTACAAAGACCCCTTTGAAAGACCTCATATATGTGAAGTAAATTGAGCACCATGATCCAACATGATAGAAAAGGGAACCCAATGCAACCTTACCAACTCATGGATGCACAACTTAGCATAATCTTCTGCCCAATATGTAGTCTTAACCAATAGAAAATAAGTCGACTTTGTCATCATATCAAACACAACCCAAATGGAATCAAAACCCTTTCTAGTCTTGGACAACCCAACCATGAAACCCATATTAATTTATTCCCACTTCCAAGTAGGAATTTTTATGTCTTGGGCTAGGCCACCCGACCTTTTGGTGTTCATCTTTGACTTGTTGGCAACTGTGACAACTGAAACAAATTTGGCAATGTCCCTCTTCAATGTCCTTGTTCCTTAGCCTCTTCACTTGCCTATCAAGATCTCTATTGGAACCTTCTCACAATTCACATTGTCTTCAACTACACCCTCAACATCAAATTGAATAATAGCATTCAAATCTCCCACATAATTCCTCAACATAGACACATGAAACACCAGATGAACCAAATTCACTACACCCACAACATCAAATTGAATAATAGCATTCAAATCTCCCACATAATTCCTCAACATAGACACATGAAACACCAGATGAACCAAATTCATTTCACTAGGCAACTCTAACTCATAAGCCACCTTACCAATCCTCCTCATCACCCTATAAGGACCCATATATCTAGGGCTTAACTTACCCTTTTAACAGAAATAAACAACACCGTTCATGGGTAAAACCTTCAAATAAACCCAATCACCATCTTTGAATTCAAGGTCCCTTCTCCTCACATTGGCATAGGACTTTTAGCGACTTTAGGTCGTCTTTAACCTTTTTGTAATCATCCTAACATGCTCAAGACCTCCATAACAAGGTCCGATCCAAACAAATCCACCTCTCTGTCCTTAAACTACCAAATTGGTGACCTACAACGTCTACCATAGAGAGCCTTAAAAGGAGTCATACTGATGCTAGAATGATAGCTATTGTTATAGGCAAACTCAATCAATGGAAGATGATCATCCCAACTACCCTTAAGCCACAATACACAAGCCCTAACCATATCCTTAAGTGTTTGGATAGTTCTTTTGGCTTGGACATCCATTTGAGGGTGAAAGGTTGTACTAAGTTTAACTCTTGTACAAAGACCCCTTTGAAAGAATCTCCAAAAATATGAAGTAAATTGAGCACCATGATCCGATATGATAGAAAAGGGAACCTTATACAACCTTACCAACTCATGAATACACAACCTAGCATGATCTTCTGCCGAATATGTTGTCTTAACCAGTAGAAAATAAGTCGATTTCATCATCCTATCAACCATAATCCAAATGGAATCAGAACCCTTTATAGTGTTGGACAACCCAACCATGAAATGCATATTAATTTCTTCCTATTTCCAAGTAGGAATTTCTATGCCTTTGGCTAGGCCAATTGACCTTTTAGTGTTCATGTTTGACTTATTGGCAGCTATGATAACTGAAACAAATTTGGCAAGTCCCTCTTCATGTCTCCCGACCAATACACCTCTCTTAAATCTCTATACATCTTGGTAGAACTGGGTGAATAGAATACGAAGAATTATGGGCCTCATCAAGGATTTTCTCCCTCAAGCCATTAACACAAGGTACACACAACCTGCCTTGGTACCTAGGGGTACCATCTCCCCCTTGGGAGAAAACCTCCACCTTACTATCTTTTACCAATGCCTTTAATTCTAACAAATGGGGTCATGATCTTGCTTAGCATTTAGCTCCTCAACCAATGAAGATTTTGAACCATCAATACCACAATACCACTATTATCAACCTCTCCCAAACTAACCCCCAATCTAGCCAACTGATGGACTCCCTAGCCACCTCTTTACTACCATCATCAACATGAGCTAGGCTACCTATAGATACCCTACTCAAAGCACCGGCCACCATATTAGATTTACTGGGATGATAACGCATACTTATGTCATAGTCTTTAAGAAGTTCTAGCCACCTTCTTTGTCTCAAGTTGAGATCTTTTTTAGTGAAGACATATTGGAGACTCTTATGATCAGTAAATACATCAAATGTACCCCATACAAATAGTACACAAATTTTCAAAACAAAGACCATGACGGCTAATTCCATGCACTTATCTTACAATATTTTCATGCACTTTGAGTTGTCTAAAAGCATAGGCTATTACCTTACCATTTTGCATTAGAACACAACCTAAACCAACTCTTGAAGCATCACAATACACAACAAACCCTTCTTTCCCTTCCAGCAGTGAGAATATAGGAGCGGATACAAACTTATCTTACAATGGTTGGAAACTCTTTTTACACTCATCGGTCCACAAAAATTTGGCCTTCTTTTGAGTCAACTTAGTCACAATAGAGGCAATAGAGGAGAACTTATTCACAAATCTTCAATAATAACTCGCTAAGCCCAAGAAGCTCCTAATATCTGAAGAGGTCAATGGTCTAGGCCAATTTCTAACCACATCCATCTTTTAGGATCCACCTTTATACCACCCATTGACAGCACATGACCTAGGAAGGTAACCTCTTTTAACAAAAATTCATATTTTTCATACTTGGTATACAACTTCTCTTTCCTCAATCTTTATAGCACTGCCCTTAAATGACCAATATGCTCCTCCTCACTATGTGAATAAATCAAAATATCATCAATAAAGACCACAACAAATAAATCAAGGTAAGGTTTTAAGACACTATTCATAAGATTCATGAAGATTGTCGGTGCATTGGTCAACCCAAAGGACATCACCACAAACTCATAATGCCTATACCAAGTTCGAAAGGCAATCTTAGGAATATCACACTCCTTCACCTTTATTTGATGATACCCAGACCGAAGAGCAATCTTAGAGAAGTGACTAGCCCCTTAAAATTGGTCAAACAAATCATCAATCCTTGGAAGAGGATACTTATTCTTTATGGTGACCCTCTCAAGTTGCCAGTAGTCAATACACATTCTAAGGGACCCATCCTTATTCTTCACAAACAACACTGGAGCACCCCAAGGTGATTAGCTAGGCCTAATACAAACCTTTTCCAACAAATACCTCATTGCTTCTTCAACTCCTTTAACTCCGTTGAGGCCATGCAGTAAAGGAAAATAGAAATAGGTTGGGTATCGGGAAGGAGATCTATACCAAAATCTATCTCCATTTCTGGAGGAACACCGGGGAGGTCATTTGGGAAGACATCTAGGAACTCATTTACAACCAGAATAGATTCTATAGAAGGGACTTTGGACTTCATATCCCTAACCCTCATAAGATAATAGAGACACCTCTAAGAGATGAACTCATGGGCATCAATGCAAGAGATAAACTTACCCTTGAACACCACATCATGACTCTCCCACTCAAGAATAGGTTTATTTAGGAATTGGAATTTGACCCTACGGGTTCTACAATCAATAGAGGGATAGTATGCATGCAATCAATCCATCAAAGGTATGCATAATGGCACCAAAATATGCCTAAAAATGTGCCTCAAAACTGCCCAAAATTATAATTTCCATATATCTTAAAATTTGTGCATAATATCGAACATCTGTCTTTCTATTCTTGTTTAGGCGGGAAACTTGGGTGGGAAATGGGTCTAATCTAAATTTTAGAGTAGCCATAGCAAAATTAAAAATTTCAAGTGAGCAACAAAAATAGTGTGCCAGCGCGCCCTTAGCGCAACACGGCTGTGGTTCGCCACTGCCTTATTTTGAGCCCAGTTATTTTATTTCGGTCTAAGACTTTTGAGTCTTGGAACTAAGCCTTCTCGTACATGAAAATACTTATACTTAGCCTTATTTCACCCTCACATCATAAAACACATTCCCTAATACTTTGTCAAACACTTAGACTAATGTTTCATCCAAATTCAAGTGTCCCTTACTGGGATGATAACGCATACTTATGTCATAGTCTTTAAGAAGTTCTAGCCACCTTCTTTGTCTCAAGTTGAGATCTTTTTTAGTGAGAATCTAAAGAAATTCATTCAAGCTTCAAGCACTCATTCAAATCTAAGTCATGATTATTCATGTCATTTAAGACCATTGTGAGTCCCCTAAATCAATCCAAGTTCAAAAAAAAATTCCATTGGCTAAGTTTTGGACAAGTACTAGTAGGAAGGTCCACTTTAAATGGGCATATCTCCTAGCACAGAAAGAACTGGGTGTCCCATAACCTACCAAATGAAATCTTTTAAAATTATCCTTCCAACACACTTAATTTCTTCTTATTTAGAGTTCGGATAAAGAAGTTATACCAGTTTTTGTAGAACTTGTATGTGCAAAGGTATATACGAGTTTTTGCCAAATCCCGTCTCATTAATAACATTTCATAAATTTAACCATTTTTATTAGTATTTTGCGAATTCCTATGCTATCTTCATACCTTTTAAGGACCTAACCCTATTCCTAAAGATCAAATTTACTCCTCCCAGTTGGAATACACTCTCAAATCCTCCCAAGAGCCTCTATCAAAAACCCAATACGAATGCAAGGAAACTCAAGAGCAAGCTTTGGATTCATAGACCCACTTCAAAACTTCAAGTCTTTCATAACTCAATTTCAAGAAATCTAAGGTCTAAGGTATGTGGGTTTCATTCATAGATTCCTTTCATCCATGATGCATAAGCTCTCTTTTTACATAAATTCCATGATTTAAAGTTGATTTACTTATAGGTATTAATATGAATTATGATTAAAAGTTATGTTGGGTTTTTAATGAAATATTGATTGGAAACACATGTCTACCTATTTCAAGATCATATTATAAGATAGTTTGTCTATTGTAACTATGCATGTTTTGGGGTATTAAACTATAGACTATTATGAGATTTGATGATGGATTTCAATGTATATTGCATGGTGGTATTACCAAGTATTGGTAGGCTCTTTTACTTCAAGTTTTCTTGCATGAATTCACTCTAAAATTGCATGGTTTTACACTAGCTCTACATACCCGCCAAGTGTTTGATAAAATGTTTGGGTTATGATTCTTGAATTATGGAAGGCCCAATGCTTGGAATATGAGATATATGATCTTATGATGATGAAAGTATGTTGTTATGTATTAATTTCATGATAAGCTTCTATAGTGTTAAATGTTGACCATAACCTTCTTGAGGGGTTGGTACCTTCACCATATTTATGGAGGGTGTTAAGTCCATTAACCATGTTGAGGGGTTGGTACCTTGACCACTTTAATAGAGGGTGTTAAGACCATTAACCTTGCTGAGGGGTTGGTACCTTGATCACTTTGATAGAGGCTGTTAAGTTAACCTTGCTGAGGGGTTTGTACCTTAACCACTTTGATGGAGGTGCTAAGTTTATTAACCTTGTTGAGGGGTTGGTACCTCGACCAATTTGATGGAGGGTGTTAAGTCCATTAACCTTGTTGAAAGGTTGGTACCTTGATCACTACCAAGGGGGTGTTAACCCTTGGATTCCAAGTACTACTTTGCTTGATCTATGATGATGGTCTCTCCTTACACATGTATTATGTTATATATAAGCATATTTTACTACAAGAATCATTCATACATGCTATATTGTTAGTATACTCTTCATTGTTTATGATTATGCATTTTGCCTATGATTCATATCTTTTGTTGCATTGCATCCTACATACTTAGTACATTCAAATGTAATAATTCATTCTATGCTTACATGATGTTACATGTAGGAACCGAAGCTTCTATTAATTCTCATCATTGCTAGATGAATTGTTCAAGTTATCTTTTTGTGATTCTTCATGTCTGAGGATAATATTTATCTTCTTTCATGCTTATGTATAGACTACATCTTATATATTTTTGAATTCTTATGACTATGAGAGTGTGCTTGATTGCTTGTCTAAGCCCCCGCTAAGTTATATGTCTAGAGGTATTGTTAGACAAGTTAAGTATTATGCTTGAGCTTTGACTCATCTATGATATTTAACTATTATTTCCTTTTTATCTCTTGCTCCCTTAGTCCCAATTACCCTTGTTATGTTTATCTCTTATTCTTATTTTAATTGCTTCTGCGACCAAGGATATGTAATGATATGCTATGAGGCTTGTTTGGGTTCCTTTTGGTTCCCCATTCGCTGGTCACATCTAGGCCTTAGGCTTGGGCTATGACAATGATGGTATCAGAGCACTAGGTTGTTGGATCCTCAAAGTCTAATATATGCACCGATTACAGTCTTATTCATGGTTGTATTGCGCACCACAACTATGAGTAGGAGGTTATGAGATGTTTTAGGAAATATTTCCCTTCTTCATAGTCTATGTCGTGCTTTAGAAATGAGATAGGGATTTCCCCTCTAAAGAATGTTCTTTGATCTTCTAGTTGATCATGCCACTTCAAAGAGGGAGGCAAAGGAAGGTAAGTTGAAGATTTTAATTTTGATGGATCCAGGTTCTGCTATTCCATTCATTATAACTTTTGTTGGCTAGCAGCCTTCTTGTGTGCCCTGAGTTGTTATGTGAACCTTTGGTGTCTACCTACCTTGTTGAGTCTATTATTGTTGGAAAGTTCATAAGTATTGTTCCATGTTCATATTACATTACAACTTGCCTTCTGACTCATTGGATTTGATGTAGTAGATTTAATATTATACTTGGGATAGAATAGTTGCATGCATATTGTGTCTCCATGGATGGTAGGACCCATAGAGTTAGATTCCGACTCCCTAATGAACCCGTCATTGAGTGGGAGGTTGTCAAGTGGTAGAAAAAGAGGTAGGTCCATTCTTGTCTTAAGGTTCAATTGATCTCTAAGGGTTTTCCCATGTTCTTATTGCATAGAGTCTTGTGTTGTGATCTTGGTTGAACTTAGTTTGATGGATTGGAGGTCTTGGAGTGATTTGCCTACTTGCATAGCATGCGTCCAAGAAGTGTAGAACCTATATGGTTGTAATTTGATGGTTAGGGTCGGACGATTTATTTGGTCAACTACAATGGGTTAGTTACTTCCCTAATGTTGATCTTTGGTTGGGTTTTGTGCCTAAGTGAGGATGATAGTAGGTGATATCCCTAAGTGTATTTTCGAATTAGTAGTGAGATTTTTAGTATTGTTGGAGCTGTTTGGTTGACTTATGCACCGGCTAGGTTTGAGGATTTCATGAATAGGGTCTTAAAACCCTACCCTGATATTTTTTGTGGTGGCCACTAGTGGTGGAACATTAATTTATTTAGAGCTTATAAACACTTTTAGGGGTAGTGTTGCAAGTCTTGGAAGATGAGTGGTTGCTTGCTAAATATGGTAGGTGTGAGTTGAGGACAACGAGAAGGTGGTTAGAACTCCTTAGGAATTATGATATGAGCGTGTATTATTGTTTCCTCGATGAGGCTAATATTGTAGTTGATGCTATAAGTAGACTAGCATGTGTTGATGATGGTAGTAAAGAGGTGACTTGAGTGGGGGCCACTATTTGGCTAGGTTGGGGATTAGGTTGGAGGAAGTTGATCATGATGGTATAGTATTCTTGATGGTTCCTAATCTTTTTTTGTTGGAGAGGTCTAGTTGAAGCAAGCCTTGATTCCGCCTTATTAGAGTTGGAGATGTTAATGAAAGAGGGTAAGGTGGAGGTTGTCTCCCAAAGGGGAGATGGTTGTTTATGGTACCAACTAGGCTATGTGTGATTAAGGTTGACAAATGAGTTTTGTCTTATGAGTCCTTATAGAATATAGAGGGAGGTTGGTAAGTTGAATGAGGGAGGAATAACCTACAGATGTTGTTATGGTTTGCCTGATTCTTCATGCTTTTTGGTTGAGTGAGATGTGTTGGTGGCTCTAGAGTCATAGAACTCCTTACTATTGTGGGTGTTTTGGGAGAAAAGTTGTCATAGGAGAAGGTCCTAGTAGAAGTATTCGAAGGAAGGGTGGAAAGTTGATCAAAGGAGGTAGGGCTTGTCAAAGCCCATTGAAAGAATTATCAAGTCTACAGTGTCTTTTGAGGAGTCGGAGCAGGCACGAAAAAGTAATATCCATACCTCTTTTATTCTATTCATGCTTATGACAACATGTCAAACTCTTTTTTGTGATTGCATGCCTCATATTCTAGCCCCTAAGTCATTTGCATGCATTCAAGTTGTAAAGACCCTAAAAAGTGCCCGAAAATCTGCCTCGAAAATGCTTAAAATCGTAATTTTCATGTATCTCAAAATTTGTGTGTGATATCAAAAATTCGACTTCATATTCTTGTTCAGGGGGCAGAAATGAGTGAAAATTGGGTGTAATTCAAATTTTAGAGCAACCGTAGAGACATCCGAAATTTCAAGTAAGCAATAAAAATAGTGTCCCTGCGCGCCCCTAACGCGACGCGATTGGGGCGCGCCACTGCCTTATTTTCTAACCAATTATTGTATTCTGGTCCAAGGATTTTTGGTCTTGGGCCTAAGCCTTCTCACACATGAAAATACTGATACTTAGCCTTATTTTACCATCATATCATACATGACATTCCCCATTACTTTGTCAAACACTTAGACTAATATTTCATCCAAATTCAAGTGTCCCAAAAACATTCTGGATCTAAAGAAATTCATTCAAGCTTCAAGCTCTCATTCAAATCTAAATCAATCTTATTCATGTTTTTTAAGACCATCGTGGATCCCCTACATCAAGTCAAGTTCAGAAGAATTTCTGTTGGCTATGTTTTGCACAAGTATCGGTAGAAGCATCAACTTTAAAGGGGAATATCTCTTAGCACACAAATAAATGGGTGGCCTTTGACCTACCAAATCAAATATCTTTGAATTAGCTTTCCAATGCACTTGGTGTCACCTTATTTAGAGTTCGGATGAAGATATCATGCCCGTTTTCGTAGAACTTGTATGTGTAGGGGTATATATGGGTTTTTGCCAAATTTTGCCTCACTAATGGCATTTCGTAAATTTTAGCCACTTTTATTAGTATTTTGGTAATTCATATGCTATCTTAACACCTCCTAATGACCTAACCCTATTTCTGAAGATCAAATTCACTCCTTCCAATTGGAATACACACTCAAATCCTCTCAAGAGCCTCCATCAAATCCCCAATACAAATTCAAGGAAACTCAAGAGCAAGCTTTGGATTCCAAGACCCACTTCCAAACTTTAAGTCTTTCACAACTCACTTGTCGAATCAGGATCAAATAGGATAGAAATTTTAGTTCAAAAAGATCAATATGTAGAATTAGAACAAGTAATGTGGGCTTCATTCATGGGTTGCTTTCACGCATGAAGCCCAAGCTCCCTTTTTATATAAATTCCATGATTTAAAGTTTATTTAGTTATGGGTATTACTTAATATGAATGATGATTACAAATTATGTTGGGTTTTTAATGAAATGTTGAATGGAAACACATATCTACCTATTTTAAGATCATACTATGAGATGGTTTGTCTATTGTAACTATGCATGTTTTGGAGTATTAAACTATGGTCTATTATGTGATTTAATGATGGATTGTGATGTATATTGCATGATGGTATTACCAAGTGTTGGTGGGATTTTTACTTCAAGTTTTCTTGCATGATTTTACTCTTGAATTGTATGGTTTTTTCACTAGCTATACACCCGCCAAGTGGTTGATAAAATGTCTGGGTTATGATTCTTGAGTTATTGAAGGCCCAATCTGTGGCATATGAGATTTATGATCTTATGATGATTAAAGTATGATTTATATGTATTAATTTCATGATAAGCTTCTATAGTGTTATATGTTGACCATAACCTTCTTGAGGGGTTGGTACCTTGACCACTTTGATGGAGGGTGTTAAGTCTATTTACCTTATTGAGGGGTTGGTACTTTAACCACTTTGATGGAGGGTGTTAAGTCCATTAACCTTGTTTAGGGGTTGGTACCTTGACCACTTTGGTAGAGGGTGTTAAATCCGTTAACCTTGTTGATGGAATGGTACCTCAATCACTACCAAGGGCATTTTAAGCTTAGATTCCAAGTATTAATTTGCTTGGTCTATGATGATGGTCTCTCCTTGCACATGTATTATGTTCTATATAAGCATGTTTTACTAGAAGCATTATTCATACACGCCATATTATTAGTATACTATTCATTACTTATAATTACGCATTTTGCCTATGATGTCTATCTCTTGTTCCATTGCATCCTACATACTTAGTACATTCAAACGTATTAACCCACATTCTAAGCCTACATGATGTTACCATGTAGGAATTGGAGCTCCTATTGATTCTCATCGTGGCTAGATGGATTGTGACTCACTTCCTATTGATTCTTGTTGTTGTTACGAGGACAATAAATCTTTTTGTGACTCACTTCCTCACATCCATAACATGGATTAGTATCTTTCAAACATGGCCCCCATGAGCCTTACAACATTTTGAACACACATTATTAGGAACCACACCACCAACAACTTGGGCCCTTAGGAAGTCATTGGTAAACCCCCCATTATAAGCATGAGAAGACCCTTGGCCTTGATAGAACAGGCCAACTTTTAGACTTCG
>DF359574.1:35514-52043 GCA_000787875.1 Solanum virginianum
CAGACCGGCATTCCTCACTCACCAAATCAGATACACCCATCACGAACTAGTTCATTCTAGACCTTGGGTCAGCAACAAAGTGGGAATCACATTTAGAGAGTTGGTTGAACTTAATGGCATACTCGCTCACACTCATAGACCCTTGTCTCAAATTCATACTCCACTAATTTGTCCTCGATAAGCTCAAGAGGATAGAATCGATTAAGAAAAGGCGCCTTGAACTCCTTCTAAAGAACCACATTATTGATTCCTTTCTCCTCCTTCCATTGATTAAATCATATTTGTGCCACCGCTATGAGTTAGTATGCCACCAACTCCACTTTCTCTTCCAATCTAACTTTTATGACAGCCAATACCTTGTAGACCTCATCAATGAACTCTTGAAGGTCCTTATTTACCTTAGACCTATAGAATTCTGGGAAATTCATCCTTATAAAATCCCTTACTCGATATCTGGTGTAGCAGAATGAGGGGCTTGGGCCCCTTTGTTGGCTTGGTGAGCTACAACTTGTGCTAGTAAAGTGAGAGCATCCTGGAGCTCACCATGAGCTAGTTATTCCTCAAGAGTGCGGGATCTCCTCTCTTCTGTTAGGCATGATCTAGCATAGCCAAGAAAAATTATTAGAGGGGATAAAAACCTTACTTTAACCCTATAACACAACTTAGAACATGAAGAAGGGAAACATTTCTTGAAACGCCTCATAGCCTCTTGCTCATAGTTATGGTGCACAACAAAATTATGAACAAGACTCTAATCGACATGGTGTGTTGGATGTCAAGAAATATTAACAACCTAACGTTGTAATACCAAGTTTGTCACGACCCAAGCCTAGGGCCTAGACGTGACATGGCAAATTAGGAACCCGAAAGGACCCTAAACAAGCCTTTTAACATATCATTACACATCATTGGTCATGGAGGCAATTAAACAACATAATAAGAGTAGAAATGAGGGGAAAAGGGCTAAACGACTACTTTCATAACATAAACACCAATATAAGAGAGTCAAGGCTCAATACATAACATGTCCAACAATACCTCTATTACATAGATTAGAGCGGTGGCCAAGACAAGCAACCGGGCTCACCCTTACAGTTAATACATACATAAAAGAAAGAAAGTCTTAGTACATAGCATGAGATCATAGATATTATCCTCAGAATGGAGGACTTACCAACTAGTTTGAGACAATTCGTACTACCCACGTGGAGCAGGATGCTTAAGTAGGCCTCTAGTTCTTACATGGTGACATCATGTAGGTATCGAGTATGTGTTAGTACATCTGAATGTACTAAATATTTATGATGCAATACAACAAGAGATAAGCAATGTAATCATAATACATAAGCATAGGCAATGAGCAGCATATAGCAATATGACATGCATGGAGGATTCTTAAAGAAAATCATGCTTACATAAAACAAAATATATGTGTAAGAAGAGACCATCATTATGAGTTCATAGTTTATCAAGGTACAAAACCCTTGATTGGTTTTTGGATCGTTGCACCATACCACCCCTAGTGATTGAGGTATAAACCCTTAACTCAGTTATCAAGGTATGAACCCCTTGATTGGTTAGTGAATACTCACACCTACCACCCCTGGTGATTGAGATACAAACCCCTCAACCCGATTATCAAGGTACAAACCCCTTGATTAGTTATCAAGGTACAAACCCCTTGACATGGTTACCCAGGCTCTTAACCCCTGAGTAGGGCATGGTCAATTTCCAACACTCTATAGGAGAATATTATATACATACTTTACTTTCATCTTTATAAAGTCATTCAACTCATAAGACATGCATTGGACCTTCAATTCCTCAAGAAACCATAGCTTGACATTTTATCAAAAACTTGATGGTTGTGTAGATCAAGTGTAAAACCATGCAATTTAGTGATGAAATCATGCAAGGGAATACAATGTAAAACTATCCATCAATACTTGGTAACACCCTCAAGCAATATACACCAAAACCCTTCATCAAATCCCACGATGGATCTTATATTCATAGCTCAAAACATGCTAAAACAATCACAATTTCATGAAACCCTAACATAGTTCATAGTCTAATTCATAATATACAATAGATCTTAGATTCATAGCTCAAAATATGAAAAAATAGTCATAATTTCATGACACCCCAACATAGTTCATAGTCAAATTCATAGTGAGTAAGAACCATAAGCAAATCAACTTAAAATCTTGTCACTTAAGTAAAAAGGAAGCTTAGGCTTCATGGGTGAAGGGAACCGATGAATGAAATCCACATATCTTAGCTTTGGAGAATTCTCGATGAAGATTTTAATGGAGACTTGAAGCTTGAGTGAAATCCTTAAGATTTAGAAGAGATTTGGACACTTGAATTTTGAGATGAAATATTGTCTAAGTGTTTGAGAAGTACTTGGGAATATCTTGAATGATATGAAGGTAAAATAAGGCTAAGTATAGGTATTTTCATGTATGGAAAGACTTATGCCAAAGACCCAAAAGCGTTGGACCTAGATAAAAATTGGTAGCCAAAAATACACTATGGTGCACCCTTGGTGTGTCATGCCAATGGCACGATGCTCTCTGAAAATCCCATTTTTGCAATTTTTGGATATTGATACAGTTGCTCTAAAATTGGGGTTAGACCTATTCCCACTCAATTTTACCCCTTGAAGAAGAATATAAAGTCAAACTTTGATAGCACTTACGAATTTTGAGAAATATAAAAATTATGATTCCTAGCACTTTCGAGGCACATTTTTGGGCATTCTTTAGGGTTGTTTCATTTTTCAACACTTTCACCTTAACAACTCAACCATTCTTACATAGTTCTCCCATACTCTTCATTTTCAAGCTTTCAAGATATTTTCTTTTCATTTTTCAGCTTGTACCTTATTTTCAAACTCAATTTTCTTTTTCATCTCATACGAAAGCATCATTTTCTCTTACTCGATATATGATTTTCCATCCTTTCTTTTATTCCCAACTAATCACCTAATTTTTGGTATTACACCACAATGTAGGCCATTCTAAACTTAGGGTTTTAGTCTGAGGTAAAGTACATAATATCCAATCTCCCAACTTCTGCCAATTTTGGTAGTCACCCTCAGCTTAGGCTTTTTGCTTCAATCAAGGTTCAGAATGTTTAAGGATAGACCAATCCCAATATCAAAGTATTTCACTAAATAATGTTAGGCTAGCTAGGTATAAATAAAGAAAAATTTCATGTGAGGCTTCAACATTTAGAACAAGGGGTAAAATCTTTCATTTGGTGGGTCATTTAGGCAAAAGTGGACTTAATTAAAGAACAATACCCTAAGATCCCTTCCTAATCCACACTGTCTCTAGTCCAACTCAGAGTAACAAGGCAAGCTCTGAATCAGTAAACAATGCATAAATAAAATAATATTCAGTTCACACATACATGACATTGCATACATAGCCAACATAGATGCACAAATCTTGCTTCAAGCATCAACTTACCTTCACTTAGTTAGAACAAACATGGCTAAACCATTTGCATATGCAAGATTGCAAAAATAACTACAAATCACAAAATTTTTGTGGGTACCAATTTTCCAAAATATTTCATAAAAACTATTCAAAACTATGTACGTGCCAAAATTAATCACCATATGTCAACAAATTATCCAAAAGACCTAAAAACATGTTGATTCAACATAAAAATAAAAATCATCCACTAAGCAAAAGAAACACAGCAAGAAAATATTATGATAGTAAAACTAGGAAAGTTATGGGCTAAAGGCTACTCAGACTTCGCCCTAGTCCATATCTTCCCACACCCCACCAAAACAAATGTACTTTGTCCTCAAAGTATGTACCATAATAATAGTAATAAAGACAAATTATCCAAAAGCAGTCATAAGACAGGGGTCAAAAATAGCAAACATCAAAAAGATGCTCAAGCACCGGCATCAGTCTGGTCATGAGTGGCTCCTTCCTCCAGAGTAGTCTGGGCTGCAGCTGTGCTAGATGTGCCAATGTTTAGCACCCTATCTCGCTCCTGCAACTGTTAGTGCTCTACCCCTTCTCTCGATCTCTGCACAGCATATCCAATCAATGTCTCCTCTAGCTTTTCTTCCTCTACAGAGGTCCTTAGGCCACTTATGCACCTTCTCTACATCAATCTAATCTATTGGTCTCTTCCTTGGAGTATGCGGTGGATCATCTAAAGAAAATAAATCAATCAAATCCTCACATGCAGGTGCCTGCTCTGGAGCTGTGATCGGGGCTAGTAGTGATGCAATCAAGTCAGCTTTAAACTTTGCCAACTCCTGCTGGAAAGAAGACATGTCAGCAGAGTGGATCCCCTTAAGCTTCTTCTGAACTCTGACCTCGAAATCATCAAGCCGGGCATCCATCGTAGAAATTCTCTTATCCATAACTGAAAGGATAAATATCTTGGATCTCTTCGTCGAAGCTAGAACTGTCTACTAGACCTAAGGTTTGAACTGTTACATCAACAAAGCTAGTTGGGTCTCTATACTGGATAACCTACAAACAATAAGGAGAGTCTATAGAAGGAACCTAAGTTGTAGATGGCTCTGGTGCAGGTGCGGCTATGGGGGGTCCCACCTCCATGTCAGTTGTTGTAGGCTACTCTGGTGTAGCTGGAGTAGTGGCAGTGGCAATAGGAGTTGTACCATTTATAGATAGCTCAGGAGGAAATGGCTTAGGAATGGAAGGAGGTGTTGCCGCAGGAGGGCCACCAGATTCGCATCAGCCTTGATCAAGTTGGGATCCATGGTATGGAGGACCTCGATGTATGGATATAGATGGAGAGAGACTCACACTCTGACCTCCATGTATAATTTATAAATTAGGATTGGGGAGGGCATGGATGTATTACTACAAAGTGGGTACTTGTTGATCTGATCAGCCATTACACAAGCCCAATCAACGTCATGGCTAGCTCAGATGCTGGAAAATAGGATCGCTCACTCCAAAGTAATAACATTATCAGGGAATATGGGTCGGATGCAAGATCAGATGATGGACTACCAAAATTTTGCAAGGAAGGAGTGAGAAAAATTTATGATAGCCTCGGTGTGTATGGTGACCCATGTAGACTCGGGGTCACTATCTGAAATCTGGCAAGCCATCCATCTTAGGAGCTCAATCCTCTAGTCCATATTCTTCCCATTCAAAGCCCATCCCATCTTATAAATTTGGCAATCATACTCAGTTATGGACTACAACGCTTTATAATTAGGCCCAAAATGTACTCAGTGGATGGTAGCCTCTGAAATGTTACCCACTTACCTCCAACTAGGACCACTCTCAACCGGGGTTGATCAATAGCTTTCTTCCCCTTAGGAAGATCTCGGAGAATAGTGGTTGCGTGTGTTGCATAGAACTCTTGTACTAGAAGATGGGCATACTTGCGCAGCTTCGCTATCAGCCACCGAAGCCCATGCCTATCTATCTCGACCTCCAAATCAGGGACATGTCTCAACCTTGAATCAATTAATTGCGGCTCCCCGTAGAAAGGTATAACGGGTTTCCCCTATCCCTTAGGCTCTATCCCCTGCCTGTAGATAGCCTCCATGCACATGATCCGCTATCACTGATGCTAAGGATTATCAATAGAGATGGATGGGTCAACCGAAGACTGGGTTGCTCCGCCCTAAGGCACTTCTTCTAATTCGGACCAATCCACACTTCCCTCCTCATTAGACTTGGGAGGTACTCTAAACTTCCATCGAGATCTATGTAATCTGAGCTTTAATTTAAGGCCTCTAAGCCTCAGGGTCATTTCAAATATTTGGTTCTTCATTTGTGCCCTCAGAATGTTCATTTTTTGAGTCCTTATCTATTAGCTTCTTGTTCAAGGCCCAGATAGCCACATTTCGATTCTTCGGAGCCATTATACCTAAAATATTCATCACAAACCAACAATTAGCCCCAAATAACCTAAACAAATAACAAAAACAGATAAAAAATAGAAATAAATAATAATAAAAAGGAAAACACTCAATAAAATCAACAGTACACCAGTTGCACGTTGAAGGTACGAGGCCTTGGTACAACTCATAGAAGAGACTATGAATCATACTGTGGCCTCGTTGTCCAGAGGAGCCTAACAAAAATTTATACTAAACTCAGGTACAATACTCAGTTACGACTCGTAGCTGTGACTATGGATCATATACTAGGGTTGTACTGATTTTTAGTAGACAAAATAAATCAAAAAGCAAGTTCATGAGACCTCATTACGGTTCGTAGTGGACACTACAACCCGTAGGTAAGTCTTGTATGGTAAGTGTTAAGGAACCTTAGGTCACTGTTATTCCCTACGAGGGGCAACTAAGGCCTGTAGGTCCTTCTATAGGTTGTAAGAGGCTCTTGTGGAAGGGAACATCAGGTACCTGAGGTACATATAAGTTCACCAAATGAAATACAAAATTCATTCAAGCATAAATGTAAACAGCATTGAAGCAAGATTTCAACAATTATATTAAGCACAAAAATATATCCATCACCCAAACATGATTTCCAATCAAAAACCAAACTGAAATTATTCCTAATAGCAAAGAATCAAACATCAACTCCCAAACACATTTGACAATCCTAAAACTGTCAATTCCAAAATCGTACAAAAAAATCACTTGCAAACAAACATGAATGTTCATGGAATTAAATCTACAAATACATAAAGAATCACTCAAACCAACATTTTCAACATGATAAGCATACCTAAGACATGATTTCTTGCCATGACTTAGTAAATTAACCAACCATCACACACTTATTTGAATATGTAATCAACAATTCATGGTCAAGCAAGATCATAACCACCAAGCAGCAAGGGTAATTTTATAACTACGGTTAAATTCAAGGAATTCTAATTGACAACTACCCCAAATCTTATCCAAATACTCTCAATACAAATTTCAATCACACAATCATTCTAGAAGTTCAAAAGACATTATATTTTGTTTAAGAAGTTCAACCAAGAAACATACCTTAGGGGACGAAGATGAAAGATGAACAAAAATGAGAGAAAAAGGGAGTCAAAACACTAGTCGCTGGAGTAATTCATCAGAAATATGATGTGGGCATGCCAAATTTTGGTCGAGAAAGTGATTAAAATAGTGGGGAAAGTATTTGGGAAAGATAATGGGAGTATTAGGGTTTAATTTAGGAGATTTAAGGGTCAAAAATGAATTTTGACCTTTTAAATCCCCCACCGAGCTGACGTTTTAAAACCCTCAGTTCGAGTCTATAAAATCCCTACTACGAGTTGTAACTTTGACTATATCCCATAGGCCTTGGTCTCGTAGACTACACAAAACATAGAAAAATTTCAAAAACATACCTAGGTACTAAAACCCCATTTACGACTCATACTCGGGACTACGGGTTGTAAAGTTGGTTCGTAATGTAAAGTATCAACTTCAATCATCAATATTATCCTCTATGAGGCAAGACTACGGGTTGTAAAGTTTGTTAGTAGTGTAAAGATCCAATTTCAATCATCACTATTATCCTCTACAAGGCATGACTACGAGTCATAGTACGCACTACAGCTCGTAGGCCTTGTCGTAGAGGTTGCTTCCAATGCTATTTTCTATAAATTTTCTGCACATATTCAATACCTGGAAACCTTGTTCTTAAGATCAAGTACACCATTATCCCAACATACAATTAATTCAATGTCTTAAAAGAGAAAAACAAACCATAATCAAACCACTACCTAAAAATTTACACTATGAAAGTGAACTCAAAATAAGCGAAAAATAGAGAAAGTACATGGGTTACCTCCCATGAAGCTCTTTGTTTAACATTGTGGCATGACTTAGTTAGCTTGAGTACCCCGACTTCCTCAAGACTTGATGATCTCTTCTCAGTAGCTCTTGTATCTCTCCTTCTAACACTTTGCATATGCTCTAGTTGCATGGAAACAAAGTCGAACATGTCATCAAGTCATTGAATTGCCAATGCTTGTTTGTCCACCTTACAGTTCACATTGATTATATCAAACTTAATCTCCTACAACATATCCTCCATTGTATCTATTCTCTTGTTCAGCTTTTTGAATATACTCTCAATATTAGAAGATACTGTGGCCTCGTTGTCCAGAATCTCCTACAACATATCCTCCATTGTATCTATTCTCTTGTTCAGCTTTTTGAATATACTCTCAATATTAGAAGATTCATCTATAGTGCACTATTGATGTGGTAACTTGAACCAAATGTTTGCACTGCTCTTTACTTCATCACTAGAGCTTTCCCAGATAATCTAGTACATACTACTAGTTTCTCTTGAAGTGGCTAGTACACTTAATATATAGCAGAGGATTTTTCCATTTACTTAGTGACTTTAGCAAATGGGCTTCCTCAAGAATAACCAATAATCTCCTCCAAATAAAACATCTGCCTGAGCTTGTTGTATAGAATTTAGTGCTCGATAGAAGCTTGTCACTATTTCACCATCCGACAGACCATGATCTTGAATCCTCCATAATTATTCTTTATATCTTCCCTGTATTACATTTAATGAATCACCTAAAAGTCATTGAAAGTTGATGATTAGGTCCCGCAGTTGGTGCTTGTCAAGTCTAATATGGAAATTAGTTAAGAAAAATCTTTGCACCTCCACCCAATTAGTGCAAACATCTTAGGGAAGTGTAAACTACCACTTTGCCTCATCACATCTAAGAGTTATTGGAAAGATCTAAGAGCTACAGTGTCCAAAGTTGGAAGTAGTGTTCCCAAAACCTCTCTACATATATGTGCCAACTTTTGTAGATAGGAATAAGGATCTTCAAATGGCTGGCTATAGAATATAACACTTTTGTGTTGTGATTGAAGTAGATCACTTGTGATGATGAGTTGTTCTTCGACCATTGCTTAATATCTTATTGGATCTTTGTATTGGGTCAAAGCAATAAGGATACAACCATGATTTTCTGTACATAAGAAGCTAATTAAAACAAAGTAGAATTCAAAAGAATGTAGCAATTGACAATTAAATTAAACATTAGTGAAATCAAGTCAAAACCTTGTCGTATTCCTCGGTAATGTTGCCATTAATTTTGATCACGCTCAAACAGTACCTATCACTTCAAGGATAAAGAGATTATTGTCAAATATAAAACCTAACCATAGTTTAGGGTCGAATCCTAAGGAAACATAGAGTTTTTCCGCATTGATTCACCAACAATCATTTCAAACATCAATCCAATCTATTCTCAATTAAAGGGAAGAGGGGTTTGAAATAACTTATAAGAAACTAAAATTGTAATAACAATGCAAAAAGACAATCAAATTGGAGAGCAAGATGGGAAATTATGTTCTCCATGATTCACTAACTCAAAGAACCTAGATAACATAACCTAAATTGGGACATTGCATGTAGGATGGTAACTTAGGTTCTTCCAACTCTTAGACAAAGATGAAGGTCAAATTTAACTATGGCTCTTGGTTGGCTACCATAGTGTGCCAACTAACCATTACCTATTGTCTCAGTTAACCTATCCTAGGTTGGGTTTGGTTGATTAGATGAGAACACATCAATTGAATTCTGTTACCTATTTCCTTCTCCTATTCATCACTACCTTGATCGGGATCATGACACTAGGTGGGGTTTAATGTTGGCCGCCATTAAACATCAAGCAAAATGAAGGAAAATGGGTAATACATGCAAATACCTAACTCTAGAGATGCAAATAATTCGGGTCATTAAGCAAGCTACTCATGGTTCCCACAATACCCAAGTTGTGGGAGTTTGACTACTCATAGCTTGGGCAACAATACAAACAATGAATAAAATAAACATAGTTGAGAAATTACCTAAAGAAAATGAAGAACAATAAACCACCTTGAGTTTGGATTCAGAAGCATGGAAGATGAAGTTGAAGAATTAGTGATTCCAATTCCTAAATTGAGTCTTCAAGATAAAACCCTAGTTTACTATTCTAAACCCTAAAGATTATCTCTACAAAATATTCTATGTTATGTGAAATCTCTTTTTCTTTTACTAAAAACCTAACTTATACTATTTATACTATTTAGAAAAAGTCCTTAAAATAAATTAGAAAATCTGGTTGACAACGGTTATGGCTCATAGGTATGACTCATAGGGTGACTTACAAGTCGTAGTCAGTCTTTTGTAGTCAACACTTGGTATTTTAGACTTGACTGCTATGATCAATACTACGAGTCATTGTCTGGTCCATGAATTGCAGTGCCTTCTCATAGTCCATGCTTGTATTTCTTGGTTCGATTTTAATCAATATTATTAATCACTATCTGGTCCTCTTCTACAAGTCATAGTCCTTACTATGACTCGTACTCTTGCTTATATGGCTGAACTTCAATTTCTTAAATTTTGATTTTTAAAGTTGTTAATCGCTACAGTCATCCCCTACAACTTGTAGCTTGGTCTACGACTTGTAGTGGGTCTCTGAAATGACACAAAAAAATTGCCTAAAAATATGCCTCGTAATACCTAGAATTTTAAATTCCATATATCCTCAAATCCATATGCAATATCAAAAATCTGACTTTATATTCTTGTTCTGGGGGTCAAAATTAGGGGGTGAGGGTCTAACCCCTATTTAAGAGCAAACGATTAGCAATTTTATTTTCTATATTTTTTCTTATCCAGAATCAATCTGCGACAGTGTCGTGAGATGCAGTTGTCGTAGACATGTATTAATTTCACCTCCGTAATAGGTCCGCATTGTAAACTTATGTATTTTATTGCCAGTGATTTTTATCTCGATCCAAGGCTTTTGGGTCTTAGGCCTAAGTATTCCCAAATGTGTTTTTATCTTTACATAGTCATATTTCACCCTCATACAATTCAAAACATTCTCCAATATCCTCTCAAACACTTAGCCATATTTTTCACTCCCAAATTCGAGTCTCAAAACCCTTATCCAGATTTAAGGATTTCCTTTAAGCTTCAGGCCTCCATTTTCAATCTTTATCAAGAGCTTTCCCAAAACAATGGTATGTAGGTTTTAGTCATTCGGTTCTTTCATCCATGGTGCTCTAATCTCCTTTAACTCATTTTGCTTGATTTAAAGTTGATTTTACAATTGGGTTTACTAGTATGAATATGTCTATGAACTATGTTAAAGATATGTAAAGTTGTGACTATTTTCTTGCTTGATTTAAAGTTGATTTTACAATTGGGTTTACTAGTATGAATATGTCTATGAACTATGTTAAAGCTATGTAAAGTTGTGACTATTTTCTTATGTTTTGAGCTACAAATCTTTGATCTATTGTAAGATTTGATGAGGGGTTTTAATGTATATTACTTGAGGGTTTTTTAAGATGTTAATTAATTGTTTTACAATGGATTTTCTTGTATAATTTCATCTCTAAATTTTATTATTTTGGTACTAGCATTACACACCCTCTAAGAGTTTGATAAAATGTCCAGATATGTTTTTTTTGAGGAATTGAAGGTCCAAAGCATGACATATGATATGAATGTTGTTCTGATGACGAAAAGACCTTATATATCTGATGAATTTTATATAAACTATTGTATTAGACCATGCCCAATTCACGGGAACTAAGAGCTCGAGTAACCTAGATGGGGGTTCGTACTATCAAGCTAGTGAGATGTTTGTACTTCACCACCAGGGTGATGGGGTGACATCATCATCAACTTAGATGGGGGTTTGTACTCATTAACCTTGTGAGGGGCTTCTACCTCACCACCTAAGTGATGAGGTGGCATCATCACCAACCTACCGAGGGGTTTGTACCTTGGAAAGCTAGCATGGTTTCTTCTACACATATGATACCCTATATGAGCATGAGTTACTTAAGCATATTTTACATATGTATCGATCATGCATGCCATATTGTATTATATTATGTATATTGCCTATTGTTATGCATTTTAATTATGATACCTATCTCTTGTTGCATTACATCCTGCTTACTTAGTACATTCAAACGTACTAACGCATGATCTTGCCTATATGATATCACCATTTAAAAACCGAAGCCCAAGTTAATCATCCTCCTCCTCCATATGACTAGTTTGGTACTACTCAAGCTAGTTGGTGAGTCCTTCACTTCGGGGACCTTAGTCTACATTGCTCTTATTATATATTAAGATATTATTCTTTATATACTATTTTAATTATGAGGGTGAGCCTGGTAGCTTTGTCTTGGCCCCCGCTCATATCTATGTATTGGAGGTGCTTGTTGGACATATTATGTACCTATGATATAAGTTTGAACCTTGTCTCTTGATTATGATGTTATGCAAGCTCTTTTCCTTATCCCTTTGCCCCTATTCTTCCTCTTTATGTCTTTCATATGCTTCCGCGACCGATGATGTGTAATGATAACTTAAGATGCTTGTTTAGGGTTCCTTTAGGTTCTCTATTTGCCGTGTCACATCTAGGCCGTAGGCTTAGGTCGTGACAAACTTGGTATTCTAGGATTCCCTCACTATGGTTGCACAAATTATGGCCAACTAAGTCAATCAAGGGGCCCAAATCCCTCGTGCTACTACCTCGGGAGCTAGGGTAAGGCACTTCATAAGGATAAACCCTCAAGTGTTCTATAGGTCAAAGGTGGATGAAGATCCATAAGAGTTTATTGATGAGGTCTACAAGATATTGAATATCATCGATGTTAGGCCAAATGAAAAGGTGGATTTGGTAGCGTACCAAGTCAAAGGGGGTAGCCTAAATATGGTATGGTCAATGGAAGGTTTAGAAAGAAATTGGTAATGTGGTGCTTTGGAAGGAGTTCAAATTGGCTTTCCTTAATCAGTTTTTCCCTCTTGAGCTTAGGGAAGCTAAGTTGGTAGAGTTTATAAACTTGACACAAGGTGCTATGAGTATGAGGGAGTATGCCCTAAAGTTTAACCAACTTTCAAAGTATGCTCCTCATTTGGTGGTCGATCCTAGATCTAGGATGAACAGGTTTGTAATGGGGGTCTCCGAATTGGTGAGTCAGAAATGTTGGTCTACTTTGCTAATTAATGACATGGACTTGTCTCGGTTGATGACTTATGCCGAGCAAATAGAGGACAACAAGTTGAGAAATAGGAGAGGTTATGAGTCCAAGAGAGCTCATCTTGGGGGTAAGTTCCAAAAGGGTGTCTTTACCATCTAGGAAGGGTTAAAGATGTGGAGTCCAAAGTCCCTTCCATAGAGTCAATTCTTATTGTAAATGAGTTTCTTGATGTCTTCCTAAATATTCTTCCCAGTGTTCCTCCCGAAAGGGAAATAGATTTTGGAATAGACTGCTACCCCGATGTTCAACCTATCTTCATTCCCCCATATCGTATGGCCCTAACAGAGTTGAAGGATTTAAAGGAACAATTGAAAGTTTTGTTGGAGAAGGAATTTATTAGGCCAATCCAATCACCTTGGGGTGCTCAGGTGTTGTTTGTGAACAAGAAGGATGGGTCACTTAAAATGTGCATTGACTGTCAGCAACTTAATAGGGTCACTATAAAGAATAGATTTCCTCTTCCAAGAATTAATGATTTGTTTGACCAATTGCATGGGACTAACTATTTCTCTAAGATTTATCTTCGGTCTAGGTATCATAAAGTGAGGGTGAGGGACTATGATATTCCCAAGATGGATTTTTGGACTAGATATGGGCATTATGAGTTTGTTGTGATGTTGTTTGGGTTGTCCAATGCACCGACCTTCTTCATGGACCTAATGAATAGGGTCTTCAAACCCTATCCTGGTTCCGTTGTTGTGGTCTTCATTGATGATATGTTGATCTATTCTCATAGTAGGGAGGAGCATATAGGGCATTTGAGGGTTGTGTCAAAAAGAATAAGAGAGGTGAAATTGTATGCCAAATATGACAAGTGTGAATTTTTGTTGAAAGAGGTTATATTCTAGGGTCATGTGGTGTCGGGGGATAGTGTAAAAGTGGATCCTAAGAAACCTGATGTGATTAGGAATTGGCCTAGACCATTGGACCGGTAAGGATATTAGGAGATTCTTAGGCCTAGCGGGTTATTATAGAAGGTTTGTGAATGGGTTCTCCTCTATTGCTTCCCCTTTGACAAAATTGACTCAAAAGAAGGTTAAGTTTTTGTGGACCGATGAGTATGAAAGGAGCCTCCAAACATTGAAAGACAAGTTTGTGTCCACTCCTAGATTATCGCCACTGGATGGGCTTGAGGTATTTGTGGTGTATTGTAATGCTTCTCGGGTTTGTTTGGGTTGTGTGTTGATGTAAAATGGTAAGGTCACAACTTATGCTTCTAGACAACTCAAGGTACATGAAAGGAACTACCCTACCTAGTGGTGTTCATTGATGACATCTTTTTTTATTTCCAGAGAGAGGAAGATCATGTAAAATATTTGAGAGTACTGTTCCATCTAGAGTTCGCCACCGTTGTGTTTGCATTAAAGATTTGGAGTCGATACTTGCATGGGGTACATGTGGATATATTCACTGATCATAAGAGCCTCCAAAATGTCTTCACTCAAAAAGATCTCAACTTGAGGCAAAGAATATGGTTGGAACTTCTTAAAGACCATGATATAAGTATGCACTGTCATCTAGGAAAGGTAAATGTTGTGGCACATGCTTTATGTAAGGTGTCTATGGGTGGTGTAGCTAATGTTGATGGGGTTGGTAAGGAAATGGCTGGGGAGCTGCATCAATTGGCTAGATTGGGGGTTAGGTTGGAAGAGGTTGGTGAAGATGGTGTTATTGTTGTTGATGGGTGTAAGTCTTCATTGGTTGATTAGTTGATAGGAAAACAAGATCTTGACTCTTCCTTAATGGTGTTGTTGTGGTTGATGGTTATAAATCTTCTTTGGTTGATGAGGTGATAGCAAAGCAATATCTAGACTCTTCCTTACTTGAATTGAAGGCCTTGGTGAAAGAGGGCAAAATAGAGGTTTTCCCCCAAGGGGGAGATGGTGCCTTAGGTACCAAGGTAGGTTTTGTGTGCCTTCTGTTGGTGGTTTGAGAGAGTAAATCCTTGATGAGGCCCATAATTCTTATTATTCTATCCCTACCCCCTGATTCCACAAAAATGTATCGAGACTTGCGAGATTTGTATTGGTGGGGAGGCAAAAATAAGGATATTGCCAAATTCATTTTCGGTTGCCATAGTTGCCAACAAGTCAAAGCCTAAAATCAAAGGCCGAGTGGCCTAACCCAAGACATATAGATCCCTACTTGGAAGTGGGAGGTGAATAATATAGATTTTGTAGTTGGGTTGCCTAAAACTAGAAAAGGTTTTGATTCCATTTGGGTTATGGTTGATAGGATGACGAAATCTACTCACATTATACCGGTTAAGACCACATATAGGGCTGAAGAGTATGCAAGGTTATACATCCGTGAGTTAGTGAGGTTAGATCATGGTGCATAGTTCACTTCACACTTTTAGAGGTCTTTTCAAATTGGTCTTGGCACAATAGTTCACCTTAGTACGACATTCCATCCTCAAACAGATGGCCAAGCCAATAGGATAATTCAAACCCTTGAAGATGTGCTTAGGGCTTGTGTATTGGATCTTAAGGGTTATTGGGATGACCATCTTCCTTTGATTGAGTTTGTATATAACAATAGCTATCACTCTAGCATCGGTGTGGCTCCTTTTAAGTCTCTTTATGGGAGACATTGTAGATTACATGAGTGGGTTGGTTTGAGGTTAGAGAGGTGGCTTTATTGGGAAACAATCTGATTATGGAGGATCTTGAGAAGGTTAGGATGATTAGAGAAAGGTTGATAATAGCCCAAAGTCATCAAAAATCCTAAGCCAATGTGAGAAAAAGAGACCTTGAATTTAAAGTGGGTGGTTGGGTTTATTTGAAAGATTATCCAATGAAAGGTGTAGTCCATTTTGGTAAAAATGGGAAGTTGAGTCCAAGATATATTGGTCCTTATGAGGTGATAAAGAGGGTTGGCAAGGTAGCTTATGAGTTGAAGTTGCCTAGTGAAACGAATTTGGTTCATCCAATGTTCCATGTCTCTATTTTGAGAAAATGTGTTGGTGATCCTAATGCTATTGTACCTCTTGATGTTGTGGGTGTTGTTGAGGATAACTTGACTTATGAGGAGGTTTTGTTTTAGAGTTTTGATAGGCAGGTAAAGAGATTGAGGAACAAGAAGTTAGCCTCCGTTAAGGTCCTTTGGAGGAACTAACATATCGAAAGTGCCACTTGGGAAGCCAAAGCGGACATGCAAAAGCGGTATACTTATCTCTTCCACTCCACTCAAGCCTAAGGTACTAATCTTAAGTCCCATATGTGATATCAAGTCTTATATTTCAGCCTCTATGTCATTCATATGCATTCATGTTAAAGTTGGCAAATTTTTGATGATTTTACACTTAGGATGAGATGTTGAAAATAGTGTTTTAAATGTAGTGTTGCATTCTTATTGAAGTTATTTTTTTTATTATCACCGTTGTCATGTACATCTCTTTTACAAGGGGGAGATATTGAAATGACCACAAAAACATGCCCGAAAATGAGCCTTGAAATACCCAGAATTTTAAATTTCATATATCTCAAAATTCGTGCGTAATATAAAAAATCCG
>DF359573.1:0-20261 GCA_000787875.1 Solanum virginianum
CAAAATTTCATAATTAACTCACGTACAAAAAATGAGGGTCCTAACAATATCGAATAACCATATATCTTAACTACCCATCAAACCCAAATGTATTACCCAAAGGCCCAAAATTAGCATCTTCAAAAACTTAATAACCTAGGAATTTGTTTTCCCACATTTCATCTTTTTCCCCTCAAAATTTGGTATACAAAGTTCTTCAAGCACATAATTTAATTTTCTTTTAAAAAAACACTTGCAAACAAGAATCAGCGACTTTTACTTCTTAATTTGTATATTAAGCATGAAATTCAATTGATCCTACACAATAGTCATACTGAATTTTTTAAATCTGTGTATACATATAGATATTCATATTTGCACACCAACTAGCTAATTTGGCTAAAAGTTGAAGCTTTTGGGATTTGTTTTTGTAATTTTCGTTAAGGATTAGTTCAGATTGAATTTTCTTTGATCTGTATATATATATCCATGTTCACAATCACATACCCACTACCCCTATTAAACTGAAAGTTTGATCTTGTTTTGAAATTTTTGTATTTAATGTTATGAAAGAGTTCATACTGAAACTTTTTATCAGTAAATACATATAGATGTGTATCTATATGTAACAAACCATCTTAAGATGATAAGTCTCACATTAGTAAAACACAGGAGAGATATTGGGTATATGAATAAACAAGTGCTACCTACTAGTGATGCATTTTAAAGGCGTGCAGGTCTAGGCCCAAATCGAATAATATCACTAGCGGGCTTGGTTTTTACATATGGTATTAGAGGCACTCCTACGTCAGCTTTATCAATATGGTCTAAATTTATACTGAGTTTAGGTGAATCTTCATGAAGCAGGGTAAACTTCAATGCTAAGTCTACACGAATCCCACGCAATGGGGCAAATCTCAATGAGGACGTTGAGACCATAAATGGGTTATATGTAACTACTCATCTTAAGATAAGAAGTCTCATATCGATAAAATATAGAAGAGATATTGGGTATATAAGTAAAAAGGTCTAACCTACTAGTAACACATCTTAAAGTCGTGAGAGACTAGGCCCAAAGCGGATAATATCACTAGCTGGTTGGGCTGTTATACTTCACACACCCACTAGTTCTCTTTGGCTAAAAGTTAAAGATTTTTATATTTTTTCGATCAACTGACATATTGGATAGGATTCTTAATAAAAACTGAGATGTAAAGAATGGAGGAATTAGAAAAGAGAAAGGAGACGATGAAAGAAATTAGAGTCGACGTTATGAGGCTAAAAATAATAATGAAGAACGAAATTCTATTGGAGAGCCCCTTATCATTTCCTTACCAATCTATAGATTGAAACTGCTTCAACGTCCTCTGGGAAGGATAAGCCAAGGCCTAGATTTGATTACTACACTAATCCCATGATAGCTTTCTCTGCCAACACTAAAACAACAACCACAGTCCTCAGGTTTCACAATGATGTAACATGCCTCAAGTAAGTACATGTTCTTTCTTGAAGTTTATGTTCCTTTTTTCCTTTATATTGTTGCACTTCTGCAAAAGTTTTACATGGATTCTTATTGTTATAGGTGCTCTTACTATTACTTTGTGGATCCCTGGGTTTCTTTTGTACTTTAAAGGTTGTTTTTCTTGCTGAACTTAAAATAGATTTTTTAGGTTAATGAGAGCCACTGAGAGAAGGTATTAAAATGAAATAGGGTGGATGAAGTGGAATGGATGTTAAGGATCATATATATAACCCTGCTGGTTTGGAGTAGATGCATAGTTGTTTTGGTCGTTAATCTAAAGCCAATGAGAGAATCCACATCTTTGAGTTAAGTGTTTACCAGTTTGTGTTGCTAAAATGTAATGCCTTTTCAAGATCCCAAAAACTTAATTAGGTAAAATTTGGCAAAGTAACTTCATCTGATGTAGGAAGTGAGGATGAGATGGTTCAAATATGTGTAGAAGAGAAGATCAAATGTCCCAGGTAAGAGGTCTGTAAGGTTGTCAGGTATGGGGCTGCAGAGGGGAAGAGTTAGATCTAAGAAGAAGAAGTATTGGGATGAGGTTATTAGGTAGGATATGACAAGGTAGAGGTAAGGTCTACGTACACTCTTTCCTTCCCAGGCCCTAGTTGTAAGATTACACTAGGTTTGTTATTTTTGAGTCTTCAACTGATTTTTGGTTCTTTATTTAGTTGGAACTAATTTTTGCCTTAGTGATGGATGACCTGACACGATCTATTCAGAAGGAGGTTCCATGGTGTATGTTATTTACGGATGAGATAGTACTGATTGGTGAGACTCGGAATAAAGTTAATGATATGTTGGTGGTGTGGAGACATACTTTGGAATCCAAAGGGTTCAAATTGAGCAGGACTAAAACAGAATACTTGGAGTGTAAATTCAGTGTCGCGAGGGATGAAGTGAACATTAAAGTGAAACTTTCCACAAACCTACTCCCAAGAGAGGAAGCTTTAAGTATCTTGGATCCATTATCTATTGATATTAATGATGATGTCATACCTTATATTAGGGCAACATAGGTGAAGTGGAGGTTTGCCTCTAGAATATTATGTGATAAAAAGACACCACCTAAATTTAAAGGTAAGTTTTATGGAATGGTAGTAAGACTATCATTGCTTTATGGGGTAGAGTGTTGGCCAGTCAAAAAACCAAATATCTAGAAGGTGCAGGTTGCGAAGATAAGTATGTTGAGATGGATGTATGGACATACCAAGGGTGATAAGATTAGGAATGAGAATATTCGGGAGAAGTTAGGGGTGGTAGTTGTGGCTGACAAGATGAGAGAAGTAAGACTGTGATAGTTTGTGGATGTGCAAAGAAGGAGAACCGATGTCATGCCCCAGGAGGGTACCTTTAGCGTAACCGGCACTTAAAAACCATTTCTGATCCTCAAGTGAACCACTTAGCTCAATCACTCATTCATCAATAATAGAAGACTCAATTTATGTGCAAGGAATATTCTAGTGGACTCATCAGTTACATACTCAGTAAAATAATGATTAAGACTGACAATCCACATTAGTTCAACATTGTGAGAATAGTTTGAAAAGTACAAGTTTTTCAAAAAAATGAAACATCAAATCTAATCCATCACTGTCTATAAAACCTCTATCTCTAAGCATCTAGATCGTGCCAATGATAGGTTCATAGCTACCTTAAATCAAATAAAAGAAAATCTAAACTCTAGTAACTAGATGATAGTAATATGGAAATCCTTCGAAAACAAGGAGGTATCATCGATCGGCTGAATATGAATAGATCCTTAATGAAGCACCTATTGATGATATCTAATATCTATCTTTGCATCATAACATGATGCAATCCAAATGAACGTTAGTACATGGAATGTATGAGTATGTAAAACGACTGAATAAAATAGATATTGCTAGAATAACATCAACTCATAAGAGACTCTATTAGGAAGTCAAATATCTATCTAAAGCAAGAATCAAAAGTAGATATTGACCAATCAATATCAATCCAATCCAAATCCAATCCAATCAATCAAATTAAATAAGAGTATTACCAGTATAGAACCTATCTGGAAGTTTCTCTAACCGACAACCATCACCTATGAGCTGGTGATAATACAATGAAGTGATGTCCTTTCCAAACCCATCTAGTACCTTATTGAGGTAAAGGACATCATATTGGTGGATCCATAATAAATAACATCAAGTCCTCTTTTGGGATAAAAAAAATCCAATTTTACAGTTCAATTCTCTCCTACACTGGCCACGTAGTTATTAAGTTTGAGTTGTTATCTACTCTTACTCAATTTAGTGCTCAATACTCCTCCCAAGACTCTTCATAAGACATCAATCATCCGGATTATTCATCTAACTAGTCTCATAGAACATTTGTCAACTCAATTCATCAGAACAACCATCAATTGTTTGGTTAGGAACATTCTTTTGGAATTAGTTCAAGACCTTTAAGACTCTAGTAATATCAAGTTTCATCAACATCACCATCGACACTCTAATGGATAGATCACAATCACAGTCACATGCACATTCATACCATCAAGGCTTTAGACTTATCTCTTAAGTCGATTTTTGTAATCTTTTAGGAAAATGACATATAGGTTTTTTTAAAATAACTCATGAAAAGTGTTTTAATAATAAAATCAAGTTTTTGATGATCATCAACATATGAAACTACATAGAATATCTATAATCTACAAGAAAACATTCATAAAAAACATGCATAGGGTTTAACTCTTTCATAATTTCTCTACTACCATCAATAGGGCATATGGAAGAACATTTTCATTTTTTAATTTAGCCTTAAATACCTAAAAAGTTGATATTACAATCTAAATTTGATGAATACTAGCTTTCTTGGAGAAAATCCTTGATCTTGGTAGTTCTTTTACAGTGGAAGAACTTGGAAAGACATTTTTTTAAGGAATTCTCTTTAATTCTTGAATTAGAATCTTTAGAGTTCTTGATTAAGAATCCTAATTCTTGAGGAAGTAAAATCAAGAAATCCTTTCTTGGAATATTTGAATTCACTTTCTTGAAACCCTAGGTTATGATTTAAGATTCTATTAGAGATTCATGAGTAGATGGAGAAATTTGGGTTGGGAAGCTTGAAATTTATGAAGAATAACTTACCTTGATGATGAATCTTGAAAGCTAATCATAACTTGATGATTTTCTTGATGATTCTTGAATGCTTATGTTTAGTAGTAAATGAGAGGGTTTTACTTATGAAAACTGAGGTTTTATGCATTTTGGGACCTTAAATAGCCGTCCAAAGATTTTAGGATAAAAGTACCCTCAAAATAAAATAAAAGAAAGTCACTTAGCTTATCCAGAAAAGGTTTGCTTCAAGTCCGTGACATGGAGTTGTCCCGGGCCTTTAGAGTGCTCTGTATGTCTTCACTAAAATGGTCATAATTTTTATTTCATACTCCAATTAAGGCGATATTGGATACATTGGAAAGCTAATTAAATATCTTCAATTTGATATATTATGGGTCACCTAACTCATTTTACTTTAGAAGATATGGTCATTTGAAGTTGACCCTTCTATCAACTTATATGATAACTTAATCGGTAGGAGTTCTTTGGACTTGGCTTGATGTAAAAGATCCTTTATAACTCTAAATCACATCTAATATACTTCAAATACTTAGAAATTGATCGTACCATGTAGATACAATCTAAAAGATATTGGGCCACCTAACGTTTATAAAAAAACCTACATTAGAACTCAAATGCTAAGAAATTGTTCTAGCTTAACTTCATACTAGAGGGTTCGTGTGACCTCAGACCATCTCCAATTTTGTTTCCAAACTAAGAGATTGACTTTAACACCTAACTCAATTAGGAATCATCAATTAAAATTTTATATCACATAAAGGATGACTCAGTCTTAGCTTTAAAAAAATTGGGGTGTTACACTCTAGTTAGGATATGCGGGATATTGGATTTGGTGGAACTTTATCTCCCCGAGGACAAAACTTTTAATAGAAAGGAACGAAGGTCACATATTAGGTAAGGAGGTTAATAGGCTAGTAGGGGTAGGATGATGTCAAGTCTTGTTATATAGTAGGTTAGTAGGTTTAGTCATATCCTTATATATGGTGTTGTCATTGTCCGTTTTATATTGTCATATTTGTTGCATTTACATACTATCATTTGTTTTCCACTTTAGTCATTTTTCTTTTCATTTCTTTTTCCTTTTTCTTTATATCTAGTGTCTTCTTCTCATAGGGCATGATATTTTTTAGATGAGGGTCTTCTGAAAATAGTCCCTCTGTCTCTGTGTGGTAGTGGTAAGGTTTGCATATATTTCACCCTCCCGAGACCCCACTTGTGGGATTCTACTGAGTATGTTATTGTTGTTGTTGTTATTGTTGTTGTTGTTGTTCAATTGGAACTAATGAGAGTGATAGGGAATTCCAGGAATTATGTTAGGTGTCAAAGAAAATCAATTATGGCTACTAATGGGAAATGAATGAAATGGTCGAATATCATTTTTGGAAGAAAAGGACTGGGATTTGCCCAAAATAGACCAATCTGTTGACTATGAAAACCAATACTTTCTTTTCCTAGTACCATGTGGTATTAAGGGGATTAAATTATCTAAGTTGTTACAGTATATTAGGCAAGTAGTAGAGTGTCTTTTTATGTAAAAAACTGTCTGTGATGATAACTGAGATGCCAATTTAGATTGTATGCTGAAAAGTAATTATAGGCAAACCTACTGCCTACTAAGGAGAACTACTACCAAGTGGTGGCCATGAAGAAACCAACAATGTCTCTAGTTTAACTATCGGATCAAGAAGCCATAGATGATAAACCAACCACTTTGATTATCTGGATTAGTGAAAAGAGCATGGCGTACAAATTCATACTCTTCTGTGAATACATTGTATTTGGAAGAATATCCTTCTGCTTTTTCCTTCAGCCAATGAGAAAGAAGAACACTATATACGATTCAGTATGGGGAGATGAACCTTTGGAAGAGATAAGAGTGCAACATAGTAGAATATAGGTGATAATGAGATTCTTCTTTAATACATTCTCTACCTAATCAACCTGCAAAGCTTTAGCTGAATGAAAGATAAAACCACAAAAAAATAATTGCAGATGATAACAAACTTTGTTCTTCATTAAAACACCTAAGCATAGTATTACCAAAGGCAAACAATGCAAAAAAAAAATTCTAAGGTCCATTGGGGTTTTATGTCAAAAGCAAATATTGTGTGGCCTTTAATGAAGAGAGATGCAAATGGAGAAAAACATCCTATCATATATATATGTGTGTATATGTGTATATATATATATATATATATAAAAGAGGATTCACAACCCGCCTATGTAGCTCTCTCTAAAACAAGGTTGATATTTAACATTTTAAATATATTTTTTACCATTTAAAATTAACAATTTTAATTATTTACTTAAGAAAACTCATCATTTTTTAAAAAAGAAACCCAAAAGCCACTAAAGTTGCCGGTCCACCAAACCTGAACAGGTGCTTCCTTTGTCCATATCCCTCCCTTTTTACTCTTTCCTTCCTCCCATTCTCCTTTTTAAGAAAAAGTCTTACTTTTATCCCTTCACTTTTTAGTAGTTTTCCATTATGTCTTTTGTTTATAAGCAAACATGATGCCATTCTGCAGTATCATACAAAATCCTTCCACCCTATTTCTTTTTCTTTAACTTTTAAGCCTCTTCATGATAAATTCTTCATTCAATTAGTAGTGAAATCATACCAACTTTCACTACATAAAAGATTTTTAAATTCTATATCAACATAGGCAGAGAATATCAATGTTGGAGAAGAAGGTTATTGACTTTTTTAGGAAGACAAAAAGGGTACATAACTTCATTTTAAATGTTATTTTAGTTCCTATATTTCTTTTATTACACTTCTACCTTTTTTGTATTTCAAAACATCTTAATTTGGTGGTCTCAGTGTTTAACAATTTTAAACTTTTCTTATTTATTCCAATGTGAATTGATATTAATGTCTTCACAAATCTATGTCATTTCAGTTACAACAAAGGAAAGAATAATTGATACTAACAAACTATGCCTAATGTGGTATTAAATAAAACTTCACACAAAAAATGAGAATTTAATTATGATCTCTGTATTATCGTCTGCCTTATCATTGGTGAACATATTAATATGAAAAATTTCTTCCCTATCAGAAGGATGCTAATTCAGAGAGGATCATATGGAATACCCCATTTGACCCATTCTTCTGATACTTTCATCATGAGCTCTAAGTTCTATGTAGCTTTTCTGATTTTCTAATCTATTATTTTATACCATTCGAAAAATTGCTATAAAGGTTGTTCCAAGATAATGTGTCTATCAAATTATATATATATATATATATATATATATATATATATATATATATATATATATATATAGAGAGAGAGAGAGAGAGAAGAGAGAGAGAGAGAGAGAGAGTTATATATATATATATATATATGTAAAGAGAGAGAGAGAGAGAGAAGAGAGAATGATAGGCCCACCTATGTGGCACTCTCACATAATTCTTATTATTTTTTCTTAAATAATTCAATATTTTAATAATCAATTAAATAACCCCAATAAACAGTAATAAACCTCAAAAGACACTGCTTTTTATTAAGCAGTACTTTAGCCTATCTCAACCATTCGAAAAAATCATAACCTTTCGAAAAAGTAAAACTCTTCGCAAAAGTCACAACCCTTCAAAAAAAGTCATAACCCTTTGAAAAATTCATAACCCTTTAAAAAAGTCACAACACTTCCGAAAAGTCATAACTTTTCGAAAAGTCACAACCTTCAAAAAAGTCACAATCCTTCAATGTGAAACATTATCCTCTTTTAAAATATATTAAATTGATTTTTAAGTTGGAGTATTATAGTAATCTCTTTAGAAAAGTCACAACCCTTCGGAGAAATAATAATCCTTCAAAAAAGACACAACTCTTCGAAAAAGTCACAATTTTATTTAAGATGATTAGGACTTTGGTAGTATTACTGAAAGTTTTAGAGATAAATTGGTAATGCTACATTTTCTATACAAAATGAACTTAATAATTTTAGAATATTTTATTATTTTTAATATTACGATTTATGAAAACAATTAGATTACTTGTGACCGCGCAAAGTAAGGGCTAATTACCTAGTATAAATATATATGTGCAGTTCAGGACTATTGATTATTAGCACAAATAACAAATATATGGACAACGAAAACAAGAAAAAATTATGATAAACGGAAATATTAATTGTTCCATGTCGCCACTTCATCATTACACTCAATGACAAGGAAAAGTATGGTAGATTCTCTGAAAATACACTATTTTGGCAGTTATCCGTGTTAGATTCTCTGAAAATACACTATTTTGGCAAATCCTACATACATTCGTTGACATTTTTGAATAGTCTGAGCAACATATCTCAACACATGAATGACGACACTAAAGTTGCAACACATTTTGTACATTGCTTCATAAGTTAATTTCGCCTTTAACAACACAGAGCACAACGACATATAATTTAAAATAACTTGAAGTTTCATTATCCATTGGATGCAGATCCATCAGGTAGAAGATTCAAAGCCGAGGTATATGAGGTTTTGTCTACAACTTTAGCATTGTTATTCAACACACTTCTTATACTTCAAAGTAACGACATATAACCAAACTAGAATTTATTTGGGTTTAAGCACACGATTTGGTAGAAAAGGCAATGGTGTGGGGACAGAAAAAAGATCTCATTTCTAATACATGAGATTTTAGTAGAAAATTGAGCATCCCTTCAACAAAATACTAATACATGAATCCTCAATACCCAATCCAACCCATTGGAAAGATCTCATTTTTATTCAAGAAAACAACTTAATAATCTAGGTTCATCAAGAATTGACTAAACAAACTCCTCATTGTCCACCACCTCAGCTATAAGTTTTCTATAATTCCAAGTATTATAGGACTCAAAATTTGACACCAACAACTTTGCACTTACATAGAAGGCTTCATTTGTATGTCTGAAATAATCTCCACAAGTAAATCACATTGTGGTGTGATGAAATTGGAGAGACCATAATTTGGAAGCTTTGATAGTAAACACTTCTTGCTCTTCTAGAGTTGGAGCTTTGCATTTTTGGTCTCCCATGCTTTTTTCCCTTTCTCTCACATAGAGCTTTGGATCTTGTTTAGTACACAGAAGATTTTGTTGGGATAATTTTTGAATGGGTTGTGCAACGTGCGCGACTCCAATATAGTGGTCTTAATTCTTTTTTCGGAGAGCTGACGAAAATAATTTTCCTTCCACTTTACCAAACTTTCATGAAACCCCAACATAGTTTGCAGTGAAATTCATAATAATTAAGAGCCACGAGTAAATCAACTTTAAATCATGCAATTCTAAGTAAAAGAAAGCTTGGGTATCATGGGTGAAATAAACCCATGAAAGAAACTCATATACCTTAGCTTTGGAGAATAGCTTGATGAAGATTGGAGATGGAGACTTGAAGCTTGAATGAGAGCCTTAGAATCCGGATGAATTTGTGACTTGAATTTAGGAGACGAAATATTGTCTAAGTGTTTGAGAGTGTATTTGGGAATGTCTTGAATTATATGAGGGTGAAATAAGGCTAAGTATAGGCATTTTCACACATGGGAGAAATTAGGCCCAAGACCCAAAGCCTTGGACCAAGATAGAAAAATTGGGCAAAATTTGTACAGAGGTGCACCCCTAGCGCAACCTCTTTGGAATTCGATTTTTGTGAAATTGAAATTGCAATTTGTTTGATCTAAAATTGGGGTTAGACCCATTTCCCATTCAATTTGACCCCTTGAACAAGAATATGGAGTCAGAGTTTTGATATCGCATATGAATTTTGAGATATAGGAAAATTATGATTCCAGGCACTTTCGAGGCACATATTTTGGCACTTTTTGGGGTTGTTTCAATATCTTTCCCTTGGCAACATTCATCCCCGAATGTCAAAGAGATGTATATGAGAAGGGTAATCATGAAAAAATCAGCCTCACAAGAATGCAACAACATACTTAAAACATCATTTTCAAAATCTCATTATAAATGTAAAATCACACTGAACTTTGTCAATATAAACATGAATGCATGCAAATGACTTAGGGGCTGGAAGATGAGACATGAAATCACATAGAAGACTTAGAACTAGTATCTTAGTCTTGAGTAGGATAGAAGAGATAAAGGTATCACTTTTGCATATCCGTTTCGGCCTCCCAAGTAGTACTTTCGACTTGTTGATTCCTCAAAAAACCTTAACGGAAGCAACATCCTTGTTCCTCAACCTCTTCACTTGCCTATCCATGATCTCTACTGGAACCTCTTCATATGACAAGTTGTCTTCAACCACCCTCAAACATCAAGAGGCACAATAGCATTAGGATAACCCACACACTTCCTCGACATAGACACATGAAAGACCGGATGAACCAATTATATTTCACTAGGCAAATCCAACTGTAAGCCACCTTAATTGTTCTCCTCATCACCCTATAGGGACCCATATATCTAGGGCTCAACTTGCTCTTCTTACCAAAATGAACTACACCCTTCATAGATGACACCTTTAAATAGACCCAATCACCAACCTTAAACTCAATCTTCCTCCTTCTCATGTGGGCATAAGACTTTTGGAGACTTTGGGCTGTCCTCAACCTTTCTCTAATCATCCTTACCTTCTCCATAGGATTTACAACCAGATCCGGATCTAACAAAGCCATCTCTCCAACCTCAAACCACCCAACCGAGGATCTACAACATCTACCATAGAGAGCCTCAAAAGTAGCCATTCCGATGCTAGAATGATAGCTATTATTATATGCAAACTCAATCAATGGAAGATGATTGTCCCAACTACCCTTAAGCTCTAATACACAAGCCCTAAGCATGTCCTCAAGTGTTCGGATAGTTCTTTCGGCTTGGCCATCCATTTTAGGGTGAAAGGTTGTACTAAGCTTTCCTTTGGTTCCAAGACCTCTTTGGTAGGACCTCCAAAAGTGTGAAGTGAATTGTTCACCATGATCCATTATGATGGACAAAGAAAACTTATGCAATCTCATCAAGTCATGAATGTACAACCTAGCATAATCTTCGGCCCCATAGGTAGTCTTAACCGGTAGAAAGTGAGCTGATTTTGTTATCCTATCAACCACAACCTAAATAGAATCAAAACCCTTTCTAGTCTTGGGCAACCAAATCACAAAATCCATATTAATCTCTTCCTATTTCCAAGTAGGAATCTCTATGTCTTGGGATAGGCCACCCGGACTTTGATGTTCAGCTTTGATTTGTTGGCAACTTGATACAAATTTTGCAATGTGCCTCTTCATGCCTCCCACCTATACACCTCTCCCAAATCTCTATACATCTTAGTAGACCCCGGTGATACAGTTAAAAGAATGATGAGCCTCATAAAGAATCTTTTCCTTCAATCCATCAACACAAGGCACACACAACCTACCTTGGTACCTAAGGGCACCATCTCCCCCTTGGGAGAAAACCTCCACCTTACCATCTTTTACAAATGCCTTTGATTCTAGCAATGAGGCATCAAGATCTTCCTTAGCTTTTACCTTATCAATCAATGAAGATTTACAACCATCAACAACAACAATACCATCAACACCCTCTTCCAACCTAACTGCTAATCTAGCCAACCGATGGACCTCCCTAGCAACCCTTATGCCACCATCATCAACATAAGCTAGGCTACCCATAGACACCCCACTCAAATCATCCGCCACCACATTAGCCTTATCGGGATGATAATGCACACTCATATCATAGTCCTTAAGAAGTTATAACTATCTCCTCTGTCTCAAATTAAGGTCTTTTGGGTGAAAACATATTGGAGGCTCTTATGATTGGTGAACACATAACATGCAGCCCATACAAATAGTGATGCTAAATCTTTAATGCAAACACAATGGCGGCTAACTCAAGATCATAGGTAGGATAGGCCCTTTTATGCACTTTGAGTTGCCTCAAAGCATAGGCTATGACCTTACCATTTTGAATCAAATCATAACCCAAACCAACCTCGAAAGCATCATATAAACTACTAATCCCTCTAGCCCTTCCGATAGTGATAATATAGAAGCAGACACAAGCTTATCTTTCAATGTATGGAAACGCCTTTCACACTCATCAAACTACATAAATTTGGCTGTCTTTTGTGTCAACTTTATCATGGGAGAGGCAATAAAAGAGAACCCATACACAAATCTACGATAGTAACCCGCTAAGACCAAGAAGCTCCTAATATTCGATGGGGTCAATTGTCTAGGCCAATTTCTAATCAAATCCACGTTTTCAGGATCTACCTTAATACCATCCCCCGACACCACATGACCTATAAAGGCCACTTCTTTCAACCAAAATTCACACTTCTCATGTTAAGCATACAATTTCTCTTCCCTCAACTTTTGCAATTCTATCCTCAAAATGCCCACTGGAATTGATTATTGATGTTGTTGGGATGTTGTTGTTGATGATGATGTATTGAGCCGAGTTGGATTATCGGGGCGAATTATTTTAAGGGAAAATGCTGCCTAAATTTTTGTATCAAAATATCATCAATGAAGACCACAACAAACAAATCAAGGTAAGGTTTGAAGACCCTATTCATAAGGTTGATGAAGATAATCGGTGCAATGGTCAACCCAAAGGATATCACAACAAACTCAAAATGCCCATAGCTAGTCTAGAAAGCTGTCTTAGGAATATCACACTCCCTCACCTTAACTTGATGATACCTAGGCCGCAGATCAATCTTAGAGAAGTGGCTAGCCCCTAATAATTGGTCAAACAAATCATCAATCCTTGGAAGAGGATACCTATTCTTGATGGTGACACTATTAAGGTAACAGTAGTCAATGCACATTCTAAGAGACCCATCCTTCTTCTTCACAAACAACACCAGGGCACCCCAAGTTGATTAGCTAGGCCTAATGAAACCCTTCTCCAATAAGTCTCTCAATTGCTCCTTTAACTCCTTTAACTCCACCCGGGCTATACGGTAAGGGGGAATATAAATGGGTTGACTATCGAAGAGGAGGTCTAAATCAAAATCTATTTCTCTTTCAGGAGGAACATCAGGAAGGTTATTTGGAAAGACATCAAGGAACTCATTATTTGTATGACTCATAAAGCTGTTTTAACATTCGAGGATGAATGTTCAAAAGGGGAGAGGATGTTAGAACCCGTATTTCATGCATTGGAACAATTAGGAAAAATTTGGGACCAAAGGTGGAATTAATTGGAAGTTGCATTTTTTTTAGTTGTTACGAGAGCCAAAGTTTAACTTTGGTCAACATTTGGGATTCCAAAGCTCGAATTGAAATTCTGAAAATTTGATCAATTTTGTATGGTCAAACTAATGCTAAAAATAATTTCACTGCAATTTTTGGAGCTTCTGAGAATATTTCGCGTTCTTGAATTCGAAATAAGTTTAAATGAGTTGACGCAGGTTTTGGGTCAAAGAGGCCTCAAATACTAATTATGATATTTCCATTGGATCCAGAACGTTGAGTTTGGGCTAGGAGGACCTTTTGTTCAATTTCGGGGCTTTCGGGTGATTTGACCTACCGATAGTGTTCAAGATTAAAAGTGGGACCTATATTGGCATAAAATGATCTCCGTTGGAAATTTAGACTGTACCATTGAGCCTGGAATACTGTTTCTAATAAGATTTCAGATATGGATTATATTTTTGTGACTTTGGATAAAGCCGGAACATCAAAATCAAGTTTGAGCAGTGGATGAAAAGTAAAAGGTGGGGCCAATGGCCCAACTAGAAGATGCCACATGGAGGACACTGTTCATCCCCCTTAAATCTGCAGATTTTCTTATGCAGAATGTTGAGCTTCATTTTCCCAACTTCAATTATCCATTTCTCCCTCATTTTTGGTTCGATTGGAGTGATTCAAATGGCTAACTTGTATAATTTTCTAAGAAAAATAACCTAGGAGATTCAGCAATTGATTTTAATGCATTGTTTGAGGTAAAAATCATTGTTTACTACTGAGTTTTCAATATGTTCTTAAAACTTTAACTTGCGATTTCTTCCTTATATTAGCTCCATTTTTGAAACGGTTTTCGCTACTGAATTTCTTATTACTTGGAGAATATTTTCATGTAAAAATTTCCAAATTCAAATGACATTTTTTGGCGACAAAATTTTTGTACCATTTTGTCCTTTCACCCAAATTAAGTGATTTTCGTATTGTTAGGTTCGTTACATAATTATGAAGTTATATTTGAAAGAATTTGGTTAATTGGGCATTGAAAATCATCCATATGGGTATGTAGTGTGTTGGCTGAATTTTTGGAATATTGTTAAATGATGATACATAGAACTATTGTTGTTATATTATCATTGGAATTGATTATTGATGTTGTTGGGATGTTGTTGTTGATGATGATGTATTGAGCCGAGTTGGATTATCGGGGCGAATTATTTTAAGGGAAAATGCTGCCTAAATTTTTGTAGGATTAAAGACAAAGTTGGAATTAATGTCAAAGGAAGTCTTTGGCTAATCGTTTGGCATTGTTATGAATTGTTTGTAAACTTTGGACATTCCAAAGTGTAGGTTGGATTTGGCTTGCATTTGTTTTGGAGAGTGTTTGAGGTATGTAAAGCAACCCTTTCCTTTTAGCATGACTTAGCTAAAAATAGGCTATGATATGAGTCTCGAGGAAACTCTATTCACGCAATATGAACTTGTGTATGATTCGTATTTGTTCCTTGGCATTCTTATGATAATTTGTCATAATCTTGACTCTTATGTCCTTGAAATTTGTAAGTTGTAAGAATATGTGAAATTTGAGTAATTTTTGAAAGGATTTATTACTTATTGATTTTAAAGCTATAAATGTCCGTAACTTTTGATAGAAAGCACGGATTGCCTTGAAAATAGTTTTGAAATGCCTCGTAGGAGTTTGTATGATCTAGGATGAGTATGTTCTTCGTAAGTTGAGCCAGTTTGGGTTTCCACCGGCCATGGGTCTCGCGACGCCCTTTTATGCGATTTTGGTAAATTTTAAAAGAATTTGTAGTAAGTATTATTCTGATTTCAAATATAAATATTTTACTTATCTTTTGGATTTATGATACTGATTTATATGCATATGATTACTCACAATCTACTTGTGCCTATTATGTTATCGTTTGCTGGTTCCCGAGCCAGTTGTTGTCGTGCGCGTTATGATATATATATTCCGGTGTTATGCTGTGTTCAGCGGGTTAGCTTCGCCCAAGGGCTGGGTTCTGTTTAGATTGGTGTTATGCTATGATTTGGGCTTTCTGTTATGTTGGCATGATGCCATTTTGTGATATGTGACAGAGTTTGGGAGATTTGAACTTTTTGGTGTTACGCTGTGGTATGGCGCAAGTTTTGGAGGTCGCCATCGTTCCTGTGCATTAGGCATGATTTGGTATTTTGAAAATAAACATTTTGATGTTTCGGACATGTATTTGACTTCCATACTTTTGTTTTGGATTATTACTCTGATTTATATTCCGTACATTCTACTTTACATACTCGGTACGTATTTCGTATTGACCCCCCTTTCTTCAGGAGCTGTGTTTCATGGTCTCAGGTACTGATGTACAATTTGGTAACCCACCAGCTTAGGACTTCCTTCTATTGTTTGAGGTGCTCCCCTACTCCGGAGCCCACTTTTGGTATATATGTATATTTTCATTCATTGCATTATATATATCCGTTCAGGGGTACGACGGGGCCCTGCCCAGTCCTATGATTCTGTCAGTTTGTTTAGAGGTCTGTGGATACATAAGCATGTGGATTGTGCCCAGTCTGTTTGATTAGACTTGTATGATGTGTTTGATGGGTGGTTTTACCTGCCACAGCGGCCTTGTCGGCATGTATACGTATATATGATATTCTGTTTGCTCTGTTTGATCTCTATTGGTATTTTCTGATATGCAGGTCATTTTGGGATAGTCAGTAAAATAAAGGAAACTCTGTCGAAATTTTTGTAAATGTAAGACATCTATTTGAAATTTGACTTTGTAGTCACATTTGGGGGCCCCACTCGAGCCCTAGTCATGGCCCACGAGGTTGGGTCACCCCTAAGAGATCAATGTACGGGCTTTAATGCAAGAGATGTATCTGCCCTTAACCACCACATCATGACTCTCCCACTCAAGGACGGGTTCATTTGGGAGTTGGAATTTGACCCTAAGGTTATACAATCAATAGAAGCATAGTATGCATGCCACCAATCCATCCTAAAAATGACATCAAAATCAACCATGTCTAACTCAACAAGATCACAAAGCAATATTTTATGCAAGATGCAAATAGGGCAATTCCTATAGACTTTTCTAGCAACAATAGATGTACTAATAGGAGTAGACCGCCTCATATGACTCACACAACAATTTGGGCTCAACATGAATCTTGTTGGCAACAAAAGGGCTAACAAAAGAAAAAGTGGCACTAGGATCAATCAAAGCATACACATCAAAATCAAAGACTTTCAACATACCGGTAACGACGTCGGGCAATCATCAACTCCTAGCCTCCTATCCAAAGCATAAAACTGATTGTGCCTTGGGGAATCACCTTATTGACCACCTTTTCCCAAAGGAACCGCATTAGCACCTCATGGATGAACCTCCTTGCCCTTGTTCCAATTTCGGGGGCAATCCATCACCTTATGCCCAACTTCCCCACAACCATAACATGCACTTGTATCCTCAAACATGCGCAACTATGACCCCTACCACATTTTGGACACCCACAATTAAGAACCATAGCTCCAATACCTTGGGCCCTTGGAACATCATTGGCAACCCTCTTATTAAATGTAGGAGATGACCCTTGGCCTTGATGGAACCATCCACTCTTTTGACTATGGAACTTTCCTTCAATACGGGCCCTCTTGGCCTTATGACTCCTCCTCTTCCTCAATTTCTCCTCCTCCATTTGTTTGGCATAGGTCGTCAACCAGGAGAAATCCATGTCACCAATCAACATAGTGGACCAGCATTATTCACTCATCAAATCAGAAACACCCATTACAAACTTGTTCATCCTAGACCTTGGGTCAGCCACCAAGTGGGGAGCATATTTAGAGAGCTGAGTAAACTTGAGGGCATACTCCCTCACACTTATAGACCCTTGTATCAAATTCATAAACTCCACTAATTTCGCTTCCCTAAGCTCAAGACGGAAGAACCAATTAAGGAAAGCCGCCTTGAACTTCTCCCAAAGAACCACATTACTGATTCCCTTCCCCTTCTTCCATTGGTTAAACCATACTAGTGCCACCCCCTTGAGTTGGTAAGCCGCTAACTCCGCTTTCTCTTCCAATCTAACACCCATAATATCTAAAACCTTGTAGACCTCATCAATGAACTCTTGAGGGTCCTTATTCACCTTTGACACATGGAATTCTGAGGGATTTATCCTCATGAAGTCTCTCATCCGAGATGCTGATGTACGAGCATGAGGGGCTTGGGCCCCTTAATTTGCTTGGTTAGCCACAACTTGCACAAATAAAGTGAGAGCATCCCAGAGTTCACCATGAGCTGGTTGGTCCTCGGGAGTACGGGCTCTTTTTCCACTCATGTTAGGCATGATCTAGTATAACAAAGAACAAATGTTAAGGGGAAAACTTTATTTCAACTCTATAGCACGACTTAGAACATGAAGAAGGGAAATATTTCCTAAGAAGCCTCATAGCCTTTTACTTATAGTTGTGGTGCACAACACAACCATGAATAAGACTATAATTAATGCAGTATGTTGGACTTTGAGGATCTAACAACCTAGTACTCCAATACTAAGTTTGTCATGACCCAAGCCTAGGGCCTAGATGTGATCGTGAATGGGGAACCCGAAGGAACCTCAAACAAGCCTTTTAGCATATCATACACACATCCTTGGTTGCGAAAGTAATAAAATACAACAAAAGCTAATAGATAGTGACAAACGGGGCTAAGGGACAGTTCTCATATTATAAACATCAAGTGTCAAGAGAGAGCCAAAGCTCAAAGCATAATACAAACATGTCCAACAAGTCCTCTAAAGAAAGATATAGTCAACATTTACATAAAAGAAAGATAGTCTTAGAACATAGCATGAGATCATAAGTGTTGTGCCCAAAATAGAGGACTCATCAAAGGGCTTCAGAGATGTCGTACTAGCCACGTGGATGAGGATGATCAAGTGGGGCTCCGGTTCCTACATGTTGACATCATGTTGGTATAGAGTATCCGTTAGTACATTTGAACGTACTAAGTATTTAGGATGCAACGCAACAAGTGATAAGCACAATAAACAAAATGCATAACGTAGGCAATGAATAAGCATATAGAAATATGGCATGCGTGAATGATACTTGAAGTAAAATCAAACTTATATAGAATATAATACATGTGTAAGGAGAGATAATTATTAGTGTATATCCAAGGCCTACCACCCCCTTAGTGAGGCGAATAAGGTACAAACCCCTCAATAGGTTGATGAGATACAAAACCCCCTAACATAGTTGATGGAGTACAAACCCCCCAACATAGTTATCAAGGTACAAACCTCTCGACATGGTTGCACGGGTCTACCACCTCCCAAGCGAGGAGATCGAGGTATAAACCCCTCAACAAGGTTACCCAAGCCTACAACCCCCCGAGTGAGGGTTGGTCAATTCCAAATACTATAGACATAATATCATATACATATATTCATTTTATCAACATGTAGCCATTCAACTCATAAGACATGCATTGTACCTTTAATTCCTTAAGAAATGAATAACCGAACATTTTATCAAACATTTGGTGGGTGTGTACTACTAGTGTAAAATCATGCAATTCAAGAGTGAAATCATACTAGAATATTCCATGTACAACCATCAATAGACACTTGGTAACACCTTCAAGCAACATACATCAACACCCTTCATCAAATCTCACAATAGATCTTAGATTCATAGCTCAAAACATGTTAAAACAATTATACATTCATGAAACCCCAACATAGTGTGTAGTGAAATTCATAATAATTAAGACCCATGAGTAAATCAACTTTAAATCATGTAATTCTAAGTAAAAAAGAGCTTAGGTATTATGGGTGAAAGGAATCCATGAAAGAAATCCACATACCTTAGCTTTGGAGAATAGCTTGAGGAAGATTGGAGATGGAGACTTGAAGCTTGAATGAAAGACTTAAAGTCCGGATATGTTTGAGACTTGAATTTAGGAGATGAAATGTCTAAGTGTTTGGGAGTGTATTTGGGAATGTCTTGAATGATATGAGGGTGAAATAAGGCTAAGTATAGGCATTTTCACATATGGAAATACTTAGGCTGAAGACCCAAATCCTTGGACTGAGATAGCAAAATTTGGCAAAATTTGTACTAAGGCACGAAAACCTCTCTGGAATTCAATTTTTAGGAAATTGAAATTGCGATTTGTTTTCTCTAAAATCAGGGTTAGACCTATTTCCCACTCAATTGGACCCCCTGAACAAGAATATGAAGTCAAATTTTAAATATCACGCATGGATTTTGATATATATGGAAATTTATAATTCTAAGCACTTCTGAGGCACACATTTTGGCACTTTTTATGGTCAAAAAGTGCCCAAAAATGTGCCTCTAAAGTTCTCAATATTGTAATTTCTATGTATCTCAAAATCCATGTGTGATATTGAAAATCCAACTTCATATTCTTTTTCAAGGGGTCAAATTAAGTGGAAAATGGGACTAACCCCGAT